>CABHPR010153239.1:0-42782 GCA_902168415.1 Peromyscus melanophrys
TCTCTCTCTCTCTCTCTCTCTCTCTCTCCTATCTCTCTGCTTGTACCATACAAATCAGATATAAGCTCCTAACTATTCCTTGCCTGCCTTCCTGCCTACTACCATGTTCCATGCCATGATGATAATGGACTGACCCTCTGAAACTGTAAGCAAGGCCCCAATTAAATGCTGTCTTTTATAAATTTCCTTGGTCAGGGTGTCTTTTCACAGGAACAGAAAAGTAATTATGCCACATATATGATATTCTTCTACAGGTAGAAAACGAAAAATTATATTCGGTAGACATAAGCTTTAGCTAATACACATATTGTCCTTTTATAGGTAGATATAAACAAGCAGTTTCCCTATTCTTTTGACATATCCATAGATTAGATATACATTTTTCTGTTTCTTCTAATTGTGTGGTAGATTTACATGTTTGAGGTTAGTGTTATCTAACTCTGTGCAAATGAAAATGAACCTAGAAAGTCCACAGCTAAACCAAACCAAATGAGCATGGACATGGTAGCAAGTTAAGCTGGGAAAGGCATGGGGTTTTCTCTGGGTATCACATCAACAGTGACAGAGTGGGTGAAAACTGGGGAGTGGTGGGAAGGAAAAAAATATTACTGATGATTTTACATTTTCATTGAAACTTATAAATGATCCTACTTTAAGATTTCCCACCATTGGTAGATTTTTGATTACTACCAGGTGACACTCCAAAGGACATGATTTTATTTATTCACTGAAACCCAAAGAATGGCTTGGAGATTAAACATTACCAAATATTTAGATAATTACCACAACTCTGGAATATGTTAGGCCTGTCTGTTTTATTACAACATAACTAGTCTCACGAGTAATATTTCTAAGAATTTATATCTGTGCTTTATGCTTATACCTTATTATTTTTGTATTAGATTGGCCTAATTCTGTAAGAATTTACTTATCTAGGGAAAAAGAAAACGATACATTAAGAAGATAGACTTTGATTATTAAGAAAATTTGTGTTTAGTTCTGACTTCTGTGTCTCTGTGCTTTACTGTGTCTCATTTTCCTGATTGATTCTCCCCATGTCTTCCTTAATTTGAAAGGATTAAGAAAAGATAAATGAAATTATACACCTCTCAGTCAACCCAAATAAGACTCTAGGCAACACAAAGAGAGATAAAAAGTTTGCTTTAGTTTTTCATTAACCACAATGACCTTATTTTCCAAAACCAAAAAATAGGAAATGGGTGCATCAAATGAATTAAAGTATGCTTTAGATAAATAGGACAGATGACTGAATTATTCAGCATATAGGTGCATACTATGGATCTGGTAGATGCTATCTTACGAATAAATATAAGTTTAATGATGTATTCACATTTGTTGTAACATCATCATTGCAAAACATAATAGCAAAATTTGTAGCCACTGGGGAAGTTGCTCAGTCATTAAAAAGCCTGTTGCTTCAGCCTGAGGACATGAGTTTGGATCACCAGCATCTAGGGAAGAATGGTTGCTGTCGTCATTGTCATCCTTAACCCCAGCACAGGGGGATGAGGAGACAAACAGAACCCTGGAGCTTTCTGGCGAGCAAGTTTAGTCACTAATTGTTTAAGACAATCAGACACTGTCTCAAACAAACAAACAAACAAACAAACAAAGAAAGAAACAAACAAACAGATAAGAAGGAAAATCAAGGAGGAGAAAACACTTGTTTCTAGTTTCCCCCATACCCTTGCACTTGTGCACATGTATACATGCATGTACCAACACATAACTATCTGTCCTGAAAATATAAGATGAAAGGTTTTGTTGTCGTTGCTGTTTTGAGACAGGGTTTCTCTGTGTAACAGCCCTGGCTGTCCTGGAACTCACTCTGTAGACCAGGCTGGCCTTGAACTCACAGAGATCCCCCTGTCTCTGCCTTTCAATTGCTGGGATTAAAGGCATGAGCCACTGCCTGGCTATAAAATGAAAGTTTTAAATAATGAATGAAAATAGCAGTTTGATATATTTTTGATAAATTTTTATCTGTTGCTCTGTAATCATCCTCAGACTATGATAAGCAACAAAACTAAGTACTTCTCATTTTCTCTGGATCAGAAATGTGGTTGTATCATGGCTTGGTCCTGTGGCTAAGGATGTCACAAATCTGCAATCAATATGTCATTGTGTCTGCTGTCTGAGGGCTCGATTAGGAAAAGGAAAAGTTCTAAGCCCAAGATCTGATGGCCATTGGCAATAATCTGTTCCTACTGGAATGTAGGACAGTCCATTGGATGGAAGCCACCTGCAGTTTGTTTATTTGTTTGTTTGTTTTTGTCATAGAAGCCTCTCCAAAATGCAGCTAATAAAACTTTAGACAGTTCTACCAGCAAGGACCATATATCAGGGAAGAGGGAGCATGTAGTGCCAGCAAAAGTTAGCAGTCTTTTGTGGTATTTTGTTCACAACACATGAGCCACCAGTTCTAGACTAGACACAGATGAAAGGGGCCAAACACATTTGAGAATATTTAAGAGGTAGGCATCACTGGGGACCATCTTAAAGATGAATTACTATGCCCTGCAAAATTGTAGTGGGTCCACATAATAAGTTTATGATCTCAATTAATCTTCAGTATGTGGTTCTCATTTCTCCCTTTCAGTCTTAATATAAACACTCAGTACAATTTTATTAAATAGAGATATTTGGATCAGAAGAAGGAGCTACAGAACACCAGCTGTATCTCAGAAGCATAGTTTGAATTCAGTGATGTGTGTGTGTGTGTGTGTGTGTGTGTGTGTGTGTGTGTGTGTCCAACTTTGTGGGAATTATAGATAACCCATTATTTAGTTAGGGGAAATGGAGTCTACCTCAGGAATTATATTTAATTTATAACAATTATATAATTATTTGAGTTATCTATTGATAGTCATTTTACTAAGATATCATGCCTACAACAAAATATAAGCATAGTTTTCTGACTTCATAAAATGTGAAAACACCTAAGAAAACACTCTCAGACTAAGAATTAGAATAAGAACACTACCAAGAAGCACAACACATCTCTGTCACCATAAATTCATTTTACCTATTTTTTTTCTATTTTAACTATAAAGTTACACAAGTTAACTGTGACTTTTTTTTTTCACAAAAGTTCACTTCTCTTGTTTGGAAAGTATTCTGTTTTTCAGTTATGAATATCACTGGTATTAACATTCTTTTACATATATTTTAATACATGTGTTATTAGTCACCTTATCATTGTGATCAAACAGCTTATACAAAATAGGGATTATTTAGTGTACAATTCAGGAGTCTAGTTCGCTATGGCACAAAAAGACACAGTGGAAGTGTTCTGGCAGCTGTTTGTGCAAGGTCTTGTTTTGTCTCGGTGGCTCCAGAAGCACAGAGGGGTGGACAAACCAAATATAGGCTATTGTCTTCTACAGCCAGCTCCTATTTATACACATTTGCCATTTAGGTCCAGCTTCTGAAGGGTCCATAACTCCCCAACACATTGTCATCTGCTGGAAACCAAGTGTTCAAACACATGAGCCTGTTTGACACATTTCATCGTTAAACCAACACACATATAAAGACATTTCCAAGTCCATGTTTGAGTGGGATTACTAGGTCAACTGATGTGATGTGTGCAAATTCAGAATATACTGCTAGTTTCCAGGTCTCACCTCAATTTCATACTAATGTGAATTGCAAGTAGCTTAATTTGACTCACATTTGTGCCAACATGTCATAGCATCAAAGAATTTGATACAATCTAGTCTAATATTTAGTGGTATTACATGGCATTTTCTTTATATGTGTGGAAAATGGAGACATTTTTGTTTATATTGATCAAATGAAATTCATATTAAGAGTACCTATTTAAGACATCCATTTTCAAAAATGATTTTATAAATTGATTCTTAACATGTTTGTTCATTTGAAGAAGTCAGGAGGGCAAATGAAAGTATCTTGAATCCAAATATTTCATTTAATGGTGTATTTGAAAACAATTTTTATTTTGATGTAACTAGTATGTTAAATGCTCTTTCACTTTATTGACAGTGGATTTTTATGGCCCCTTAAAGAAGCAATTTCTGGGTCTGGGATACCTCACTCAGGATGTTTTTCTCTAGTTCCACCCATTTGCCTTCAAATTTCGTGATGTCATTTCTTTTTAATGGCCGAGTAATACTCCATTGTATAGGTGTACCACATTTTCTTTATCCATTCTTCTGTAGAGGGGAATCTAACTTGTTTCCAATTTCTGGCTATTATGAATAGAGCATCAATGAACATGGTTGAGCAAGAGTCTCTGGAATAGGATAAAGCATCCTTTGGGTACATGCCCAAGAGTAGTATGGCTGGATCTTAAGGTAGATCAATTCCGTCTTCCTGAGGAATGAACTCAATGGTATCTTTGGAGGCTCCTTGTCTCATAATTTTGTGTCAGGGCCTTTTTTGCTGTTTGTTTTGTTGCTGTTTGGTTTTTCATTTAAAAAAAATTATCTTTATTTTATTTTTTATTTTAAATTAAATATATATTGTTTTCTCTCTTTTAATAATACAGGTTCTTTGTGAATATATTATGGCTTTTTTATAGGATTCCTAAATGTGCAAAACAAGGGGTTCCTGCATCTATAGGTTTCTTGTACCTTTTCTTGGGTTCCTTTCCTCCTTTTTTATTTTTATATTGTCCTAGTCTGGTGTATTAGTTTGTGTTTTATTTTATTATCATTCCTTATAAGCCTATTTGTTTTCTAGTGAGAGACAGAAAGGGGTAGATCCAGATGGGAGGGTAAGTGAAGAGGAACTTGGAAGCGTAGAGGGAGGAGAAACACTAATCAGGGTATAATATGTGAGAAGAAAATCTATTTTCAATAAAAGGAAAAAAGGCCCCCCAAAAGAATTGCTAAAGATCAACCTTCAAATGAATTTATCTGATAAAAATTTTAATGCCTGTACCTAGCTCAAAAAAAATACGAATATTGAAAAATTTATTTCAAGAAGGAGAAAAGAAAGTAGAAAGAGAGAAGGATTGCTACATTTTCAGTTTTTGTGTTAAAATATCATGATGAAATCAACATAAGAGAAAAGGGGTTTATTTATTTTGGTACACAGTTCAAAGGCAGAATCCATCATGATGGGGTAGTCAAGGCAACAGGAGCTTGAAGCAGCTGGTCATATTGACTCTACAGTGAGGCAGAAGAAACAGATTTTTTTAAAAATCTATCTTCCTCCTTTCTATGCAGTCTGGGACTAGAACCTAAGGAGTAGTACCAGCCTTCTAGAGGTGATCTTCTTTCTTAATTAACCTAATTAAGATGACCCCTAATAGATATTCACAGAAGCTAATCTAATTTAAATAAGCTCTTGCATATAGTCCCAAGGTTTGTCTCCTCGATGATTCTAGATCCAGTCAAAGTTGACTAGCAACCGCAACCATAACACTAAGCTCCAAGGTGTTGCATAGAAACTACATTTTTTACCTTCATAATTAGAGGTGATATTATCTGAAATTAATTGTTGATAAATTATTAAGATAAAAATTAATGTAACGGGTTCCTATGTGGATTTTCTATAGTCCTATTAACAATAATCAAATCAATTAACGTTTCCCACTGTCTTAGTTATTTTTCTATTGCTGTGAAGAGACATCAGGACCAAAGCAATTTATAAATTAAAGCACATAATTGGAGGCTTATTTATAGATTCAGAGGCTGGCATGGTGCTGGAGCAGTAGCTAAGCTCTTATGTCTGATTCACAAGTCAGAAGCAGAGAGAAAGAGAGAGAGAAAAAAATGAGAGGATATTTGATGGGATATATCTTTCTGTACACTGAATATGTGTTGCTCTGATTGGTTGATAAATAAAATGCTGTTTAGCCTGTAGCCAGGCAGGAAGTATAGGCAGGATAAGCAGACAAGGAGAATTCTGGGAAGAGGAAGGTTGAGTCAGGAGTCTCCAGACAGACACAGAGGAAGCAAGATGTGAAGGCAGAACTGAGAAAAGGTACCAAGCCACGTGGCTAAATACAAATAAGAATTATCAGTTAATTTAAGTGTAAGAGCTAGTCAGTAATAAGCTTGAGCAAATGGCCATACAGTTCATAAATAATATAAGCCTCTGTGTGTTTACTTGGGTCCAAGTGGCTGTGAGACCAGCAGGTGAGAGAGATTTGTCCTGACCATGGGCCAGGCAGGACACAGGAAAACTTGCAGCTACAGAGATTTAGATCTACCTAGGAATGGCAGAAATCTCAGATGGATCCCAGCAACATACTTCCCCCAAGAAGGTCACACTTTCTAATCCTTTCCAAACAGTTCCACCAACTGGGGACCAGGCATTCAAACAGATGATCTTATGGTGGGGGGCATTGCCATTCAAACAAACACACCCACTATTCTATTGCAGGGTCAGTTTGGTTATAATTGATGTGTCTAGAATATTAACTTCAAAAATATTTCATGATCGGTCCTTACATTAGTAACAATGCATACCTTGCTTTATTTTTTTTTTTACCCAGTATTAACTATTTTTGATTATTTTCCTTTCTACTTAAATTTCACAATCCCTGTTTTAAAATGCCACAGAAATTCTGGAATTTTTATGTTTACCGCTGTTGGCCTTTGTAGTCCTGATCTTCAGCAATGAACATGGTAACTGGCCCTTGTTTTCTGTTGCTGCATAGTGCTTTGTTAAAAATGCACCACCCCCCAAAAAAATGCACCACCCCAAATAATACACATTTATTATTTATTTAACTCTTTCTACTGCCAGTAGCCCAAGGGATCTTAGCTGACTCTTTGCTCAGAACCTCACCAGGCTTAAACCCAAGTGTTGGTCAAGACAGCCATCAGGGCATCTCCAAGTCATTATTAGGTCCTGAGAACTTAGCTGTGAAGAGTGCAAACTCTTCAGCGCACAGCACAAATTGCATGTTTTGGTTCTCTTTGGCTTTCCTGACTCTCCTCTTCTGTGCAGAAGGTGAAGCAGTATTTATGCCTTAGAGGTAGTAGCACGGTGTTAAGATAGTTCATTCAGCAGTTTAGCTTCAGTCTGAGATCTAAGGATAAGGAGGAGAAGTCGAGGAGGGTGCGGGTTTCCCTCAACAGCTGTGGTGGTGTCAGCCTTTCATTGTTGGTGTCCTAGTAAATAGAGCGAAGTCATACATGTATTTGTGGATAATTGGATGATAATTATTAGTTTATTTACTTCAGTTGTTTTACTCAACTTCTGTAGTAAATAGGGAGGATGGTATAAAGTAACTCTATTAATTTAAAATACACACCCATTTCTAGATATTTTGATTTGCCCTTTGCTCTGAAATGAGTGTGCTGACTGAAACCACTAATTATATCACAATGGAACGATCTTAGTGTATTATGAGGGGAAACAACATTAAAACAAAGAGACTGGAAGTGTTCTTGTTGTATTAGTTTGTGTCCTGAACTCTTCAGAGAAGTCTTGTCCATGCCCCACTGTCTCAGAAAAATGACTGCTCCCTATTAAGTGATTTCAACCAACTACCTTAAAATAACACAGGTATTTGAGACCCACAAGTGCTATGTACTTTTTTCATTGTGAAATATTTCCACAGTAAAGACTTCCCAAAATCAAAGTGTGCTCAGAAAGTAAAGAAAACACAAAAGTAAGTTGAGAAGGTTTCTAAAAACCCATATGGTTCATAAATTCCACTGTACACATAGTTTTAAATTGCTCCCAAAGAATTCTCTCATGAAATAAGACAGTCTCATTTATGATTACCTAGTATCTCAAGAGATCCACCCCCTTCCTTCTTCTGCTTTTTTATTTAGGCCATTTGTGAAGATGGGTCAGCTAATGGAGACAATGTGCTTTACTTTATATCCTTACTTTATGACTGACCTAGGCTCGACAGGGAGCACTATGCTCATGTCAGAGTTTCATCTATACTAGTTCTAATAAGAAGAATTGACACAGAAAATCTTCAGTCTAAAAGCAAATATTTTAGAATACAATTGTTATAATCTACATTATGATTGTGAAAAACAGCATATGCCATTTCCAAACATCAAGCACTCTAGAGAAAGTATTTTCTAACAGCCAGGATATGGGAAGAGAGGAAAATGTGAAATGAAGCAAGCATATATTGAAAGTCCACTGAATAAATCCTGTTTGAACCGAGTTATCTCTCTTGTCTCAATGGACATTCTCAAGAGGCACAGAGACTAGACACTGGCCCCCACATCCTGCTTCTCTCTCATACACATACACATACACATACACATACACATACACATACACATACACATACACATTCTCGATCATAAACATACATACACACTCTCTGTCACACACTCTCTCTTTGTTGCTCTAACAGATTTATATACACTTACCCTCTAACACACACATACACAAACTAAATAAAGAGACATACAAAACAGGTCATATTTTACAGCCAAATCTTTTGGTGATAACCCTTGAATAAAGTAATATAAGGTTATTGGGATTCTTTTAAAAATTCAATTTTGTTTGAATAATCACAATTGGTTTTGGTTGAACTCTCAACATAGTGTTCATGTGGTGGGTTGCATTCTAAAATACAGCAAAAACGTAGAATTTTTTGGTATATTTTACTCCACAGAGTTTCTATAGAAGAATTTGCATGGATGCCTCTTTTTCATAAACAACACATCACCTAATAGATGCACACTCAAAGCTCTTTCCTGCTTCCTATTATTTGGTATTAACTATTCTCTAGATATTTCAATTTTTATTCCTTATTTGTGTGCCAAGGTTTACATTATTTAAAGTCCAGAATTCTTATAGACAAATATTATAGCAAAACACATTTCACACCTGATCTTAGTGAACAGCTTAAAAGAATCACAGAAGTTTTCTCTAAAATTTACAGATAATTTTTTAAAGGTTGCTCTGAGGCAGATGTAACCCAAATACTTAGTTACCTTTATCTCAAATAACTTAAATCATATAAATAAAATAAAGTTGCTACAATTATACTAATAATTTAAAAATCAAGGGCATTTGTCCACATGATCTTTGTCTAGAAGAGAATGTATATATGGAGAGAAAGAGCTTTAGTTAGGAGTATGTGGTGTGTAAAGCCCTATAACATTTTAGTGCACTCATTTGTTTTCATGTCCTTCTGCTAGATTTTAGGACCTTCGGAACTTAGGGTTTCTGCTTATTCTTGCCTGCCCTGTCTCCCTTCTTTTCTCTTTCATCCGTTAGTCCTTCATATGAAATTTAACACAAAAAAATCAATTATTGCTTTGAAATAAATGAATAAAAAGAAAAATTAGAAATGGTTTGGAGTATGTGGACAAATGAACTATTTGTATCCAAGAATATTGAGGGTAAGGGTCCGGCTGTGGATGTAGCTCTTCCAGAGGAGAGCAGACATCTTTGATAGCCAGGAGTCTTTGCTGAGTCAGCCACATGTAGAGTCGTTTTGACTCTGATTATAGACTCTTCAGATGGAGTGTCATATCCATTTTATTACTCAGAAGCATGAATAAAATAAAAAACATGCAAAAGTAAAATCAATGAAGGAAAGAAGAATTAAAGGAGACAGGGACTAAACAGAATTGATGAGTATCCTAAGAAAGGTAGAGACGGTTATTTTTTAGCAAAGCTTTCAACACTCTGAAAAGAATAGCTATAATCAATATTTTTATATCATCAAGGTAAAGTATTTTAATTAAAATTATAAAGGGTCAGTGACGCATTGATTGGACAATAACCCAGGCCATAAAAAATGCAAGTCTTTTTTCTATAATGGCACTTAAGCCAGAGTATGTGGTTGTCTGTCTCCCTTATTACCCCCAAATGCAATAAATTGTGTTTAAGCATTGTGATTTGACTATTAATATAATGTCTTTGATAAACATTAATAATCAATAAAGTTGAAGCAAATTCTCATAGTAAATCGATGGCATGAAATGTTCCCTTGGCACAATGACTTGTTTTGTCCATGTATTCAAAGTATCTCCTTTGCACTAAATCTTTCACAATTTGATTGGCCTATTCTTTCAATCAGCTGATTTACATGAAATCATGCTTTTAGACTCCTAGATACTATTAATAGCCTCTAATATGTTGGGTGGATATCATACTATGATGTAGAAAGAACTATACAGAGTTTACAGATAGATGAATCAAAGATGGCATTATGAAGATCAACTGACTGCCCAGATAAGCAGAAGGAAGTTCACTAGTTATTATGGTTTCAGTCTAGCTACTATGTTCTTCTGATGGAATTCTATTGGTTGAGTGCTTGCCTGTTATTCAAGAAGTTCTGGGTTCCATACCTGGCACCACAATGAACCCAGTGTGGTAGTGTACATCTAATAATCCTAACATTTGGGAGGTAAAAATAGGAGGATCAGAAGTTCAGCACCATTATTGGATAGCTAGTTTGAGGCCAACCTTGGCACGGTCCTACTCTATCCCCCATATATCTATGTCTATAATATGACATATGTAATTATACATTTTATATATGATATACAATGTATAATATAATCACAAATATGTGATATTTATTTAAAAAAACAAAAAGATTAAAAAATTTTATTTCAAGGAGTCAGGATGATAACTCTCCTGGAAATATGACCACAAAGCACTAATTCAAAAGCAGACTATTTATGAATTTGGTAACAAATGTTAAATAACTTTGAAATGCTCAGCTAGCTGTTGAACTAGGTCCCATTAGGAAAATAAATATGATAATATGTAACATAGAAAGAAGATATTGGTGGGATTGTGTTTGGAGTACCTGGTTGGAAGATCCAGTATCACCACTCTGTGCATGAACGAAGAATGGAAGTTACATAGGAACCTTTGGTTTCTACATATTCACTCATAAATGTAGCCAGGGAAATATTACAGATTTCTTGGTTACAAGTTATGCTCCACTCTTGCCCATTATTACATCCTTAAATTCAAAATCCTACAAGGAGGATGTTCAAGGCTCTTTAGGATATCAGTGATACTTTTTTTTTTCCTCCAAAAGTCTTCAGTCTGTCTTCAGTTCCATCATTTGGACTTGGATAAACATTCCAACATCAGGAAAGTGGTGTGTTTCATGTTGAGTGGGGCTGGATAATACATGATTATGGGTATGAATAGGAGACAGAGATCTTTGGTGACCATCGGGAAGTACTGAAGACTGGCTATCAAGCTACTATGTGTGCTGTTTCTGCATATTTAGAAGCACTAATATAAAATGGCTAAAGACATTTCCTTGTTAGAAAAAAGTTGAGCAGTTTCTTTAAAAAAATGAACACATTTACCTTATGACGCCACAAACATTTAACATTCAAAAAACCCTTCAACATGTAAGTAGTTATATAAACTGTAGACCACCATAACTAAGTAACACTACTCATTAATAAAATGTAGGAATCTATTGTGTATACAGTCATTTGCATGGGCTGTCGGAGTGAAAATGTAGAAAAGGAGTCAGTCCCAATAGCTCATGCATTGTATGATTACATTTGCTTATAGTGGTGACTGTATGAGTTGTTGACAGGGTTACAGAAGGTTGCGGGAACAAGGTAGATGGGATTGCAGACATATAATGTGAGGAATATCTTGGTATGAGTAGTTCTGTATCCTGGCTGTTTCTATACTTTCATGAATCTGTGCAGAACATAACATGGTAAGAAGCCAAACACACACACACACACTCTCTCTCTCTCTCTCTCTCTCTCTCTCTCTCTCTCTCTCTCTCTCTCTCTCTCTCTCTCTCACACACACACACACACACACACACACACACACACCAGTGATATTCTCTCAGGATTGAGATTATACTAGTTATACACCATGGTATTACTATGTCAAGTCTACATGGTTGCTTTCTGTACTATCTTTCAAATAGGTGTGAATCTTTAATTTCAAAATAACAAGTGATTTAAAAAACTAATTTAATAGAAAAAGGTGTAGAGATGGTATGGGAAAGATACAGGGAGAGGCTGTCAGTGAGTACATACCTAGATACTTCCAGCTTGGGAGATGTTCTGGGAATCTACAGTCTTCATCTTTTTTGGTTGGGACCATGGCATATTCCTTTGTTATCAATTGCCCCACCCCAATCCCTGATAGTAATATCAATATTATAATTAATGTCAGTTTTTATCTAAGATAATAGGTTACCACTTCATATCAAATCATTTATAACTGACAATACTACTAACACTGTCTCAATCTGTGTATAAATAGCCTGTATTTTCTCTTATTCAACATTTATTGATGACATCACTTTCCAATTTTGTTCACCTAAAACTGATTTAAATCCAATACTTCCATTGCCAGGACACCTAGAGATGGAATCATTACATTTTCACATGTGTGAAAAAAAAATGATAACTAGATGTAGGCACTTGCTCTAAATAATCAATGACCTCATATGCAAAGTAGAAACTATAATATGTACATGATACTTGTTATGGTGGAAATGTAAGAATGTGGATATAAAGGCCACAGCACACTGGGTTGACTCAAACAGACAGGAAAATAGCAAGACAGCCTGTGCATGTCATCTTCTACTGTCTTCCAACACAGAGGAAGCTTATTTCTTGTTTTTGTTTGTTTTGTTTTTCACCTACTGGATGTCATGCCCCTGTTGTCTGTGGCCTCTGCATATCGTATTCCACTAAGTACCAATGCCCGATTGAAAGAGGACTTACTTTCCTTTTGTCCACTTGGAATATTGCTTTCTTGTCTCCAAAACTGTAATTTATGATACACACACAAAGTCACACAGAAACAGAAGTACACAGAAAGAGTCAGAACAATAGAATCCCTCTTGAGAGTGAGAGAAAATGCCTCCTTTTGTGTGATGACGCACTCCTGAGCCGAAAATCTATAGGGAGGCATTGCACTGAGGATCTCCTCCATCCTCATGCAGAGGATTTGCACATTTATAGAGCAGCTTATGTGCATAACTTCTACTTCATTCTAGAAACTTCTGTGTTTGTGAGTGGCCCATTGTTCCAGCAAGTAGAATTCTTGCACCACAGAAACAAGGCTAATGTTATAAAATCAAGAATCTTTGTCTCTTTTAACTTTATGAATAGAATTAAATGTTCTTGGTGCATGAGCTGGCTTTTTGGAACCTAGGACCTATGCTGAGACACTTTGCTCAGCCTTGGTGCACGGAGGAGGGGACTGGATCTGTCTCAACTTGAATCTACCAGTCTGGGCTGAATCCCCAGGGGAGACCTTGCCTTGGAGGAGGTGGGAATGGGGGGGTGGATTGGAGGGCAGGCTGGGGGGTGGGAGGAGGGAGGACAGGGGAATCCGTGGCTGATATGTAAAATTATTATAAAATAAAAATATTTATTAAAAAAATAAGACAGAATCTCATGTACCCCAGGTGGCCTTGAATTTGCTATGTAGCCCAGGCTAGCTTTGATCCTTCCAGTGTTGGGGTTACAGGCATGGGCTATCACATTCAGTTTAGTATATGCTTTGCTTCTCCCTCTCCTGAAACACCACAACAATAGGTAATATGTTAGAATGCCAGAAGCTACTCTAATTAAAAACCGTATCATACCAGAGAGGAAGACATTTACACTGTTGAGAACCCTGAGGTGTTTTTTTTTTTTCTTATTGAACTCTGCAGTAAAATATTCACACTTATTTCAAATTTATATGAAAGTAGACATTAAGCTTAGCATTTATATTATGTTTAATTTAGAGTTGGTTTTTAAAAACCAATTGTGTGTGTGTGTGTGTGTGTGTGTGTGTGTGTGTGTGTGTGTGTGTTCATGTGTGGGAATGTGTACACAAGTACAACTGCCTACTGCCTACGGAGGTCATGAGAGGGCATCAGATCTCCCGAACCTGCAGTTACAGTGAGTGGTGAGCCACCCCAAGTGGGTGCTGGGAACCAAACTCAAGTCCTCTGCCAGAACAGTGTGAACTCAACTGTTGATCTATCTCTCTAGCCCTTGTGTTTTGTTTAATTTAAGTATGTTTCAGGAAATTATTGAGGTAACTATTACCAAGAAATACCCTCCTCTCTGTTATACAAATTATTCCTTTAAAACCTATAAATATTGTTTATATTTTCCAATATTTTAGTTAGTATTGCTTTAATTCAAGCCTATATGTATACATATATACATACACACACACACACACATATATATATATATATATATATACATATATACACAAGCAAGAAAAAGTGATTCCAATGTGTAATCACAAAGATTATTGTGCATTTAACTAAAAACTTGTGTCTTATTGTCAAATTATTATTTTATTTCTCAAATTCACACATAAAGCAGAGATTTGACATCCTGCTTACCAATATTTCTAAAAAGGAAAGAAAGCACACTTTAGGCAGATGTGACACCCGCTGCAAATTTCACCGCACACCTTTCCTTTGTTTAGCAGTAGAGGTAATATTACCCTGAAGAGTCAAATGGGTAGAATATTCCCATCCTGTGTGGTTGGCAGGCTACCAGCATCCCTGGCAATGGAGTATGCTAATTTTTTTTTCTCCCCTGATGACTTGTGCTCAGGTTCACAGCTGAAAACAATACCAACAGCTACAGCACTTTCCCAATTGCATAGCCTGCCTGCCCCCGCCAACAGATCCTTCCAAGGCTTTTGGCTATTAGCAACCAAACCTCCAAATTTATTCATAGTCTATTTTAAAATTACTTTTAAAATAACTTCTTTACCTTCATCTTCATGAAGCAATTCTGAGGGGAAAATATTCTCCCCTAAGAAATTTGGGGAAATATGGCTACAGACCAAGAGGAAAACCTGCTTTGCAAAGCGATCCATGTCAAACCCACATATGGGAACTGGGACTTGAGGTACCTATTTCTCCCTTGAATTTGCCCCATTGCCTAAGCCTCTGGCAAGTCTAGGAGTCTCAGTTTAGTTTGTGGTCTGTGATGGAGTCCAGAGGTGCCTGAGTAGGCCAGGTTGAATTATTACAAAGATTTGCAAAGTCGTTCCAGCACTCATTCCCATCAGCTTAGCTCCCACGCTAGAGCAAGGAAATAATTGAACACATGTTAGAGATCACGTGTTGCTGTCTACCTGAAGAACTAAGCAGCAAAATATTACAGCTTCCATAACATAGATAAAATGTTCCTTAATAAATCCATCTAGCATGGATTGTGGTTTGTATGAAAAATGTCGCCCATGGGCTCATGTGCTTGAACATTGGGTCCCCAGTTGATGGTGCTGTTTGGGAGTGTAGAATATCTTTAAGAGATGGAGCCTTGATGAAAGAAATATGTCACTGTATAATAACAGCTCATCATACCATTCTCCAGACGTGATAAGGAAATGAAATCAGGAGTATAGCACTTGTACTGCATGCTCAGTAGAATATGTTTTTAAATGGTTGACAGCAGAGCTAGGAGAATAGCTCAGTCGTTAGGGAACTTGCTTAGAATGCACAAGGTCCTGGGTTCCAGCCCAGCACATAGTGCAAGCATGGTGATGCACACCTGTAATCTCAGCACTCTAGAGGTCAAGGCAGAAGGATCAGAAACTCAAGGTCATTGTTGGATATGCAGTGATTTCTGAGGGTACCCTGGGCTACATGAGATCCTCCTAAAATAGCAGCAAGATAACTTGAGTATTGGCGTGTTGAGTAAGAAGTACACTGGTCTTAGAATTCTTAAAGCATAGACGTTCTACAAAACAGTGAGATTTTAAGGGGAGGCCTCAAGAAATAGTAAGTGAAACATGGCAGTGGAAATGTTAGATATTGTGCAGAATCTATATGGATAGTGGTTGGACATTCACAATTCCTAATTCACATCTTGATGTATAAGTATATGGAAGAGAGGGAGTTGTTAGAAGTGAGAGAGAAAGGAAACGTATAGGGAGAGGGATACAAAAGAGAAGGGGGTAAGGATTTAAAAAAAAAATCACTTTGAAGACTCTTTTCTTGGACCCCCGAAGCTGCAGCTCTTGATGGTGAGTTGGCTGCTTGTCTCTAATACCTCACACCTGTGACTTTCTTTGGCCAACCCTTCATTATCTCCTGCCACATTGCCCTCCTGGGCCAGACTGTGCATGGCTGTAGACTGACATTCCTAATGGATTTATCATGGCTGCCTTCTGTAACTTAACGTCCTTCAACATCAGGGTGAGAGGTTACTGTTAGACTCAAATACATCCTGATGCTCTGTAACCACTCCCTTCCTGGGCTTTCTCATGAATGAGCTGAGAGCAAAGCCAACGTATGTTCCAACCACATGTCGCTTATTCCAGCTCTTTTTGTACCTGCATTGCCGTCTTGGTTTGGGATTAGAAAACTCCCTTGTGTCCCTTTTGGTGTAGACGGTGTACTCACAGCATAGCTCTCTCTAAAATAATCTCCTAATAAATGCTGCCCATGGCTGCTGGGGCCATTTCTAGCACCCTTTAGAGCTCTAACGGGAGAGAGGTGGCAGGCTACCATCACTCACTTTTAGCATTTCACTTTTTATATTCTGCGTGAGGTCTAGCACCTGCTGTGGAACTCGGCACCTATTATATCTTCATGCTTTGGTCCAAATATCTTTTTCTTTCTTTCTTTCTTTTTTTTTTTTTCCAATTCCTCAAACTGCTGCCCTCCTGCGTTGACTGTGTTACTATGCTGGGAAGCATTCTGGGAAGGAAGCCAGCTCCGAATTTACATTGGTCATCAATCAGGCGATTCATTAAAGTTACTGCGCAACTGAACGTCCCAACATGTCGCTTCCCTGAGAGTTACCACTTAGTACCGTGGATGCCCCAGGGAGACCTGTGTTTATGGCACATGTTGTTTCTGCAATCTAAAACCTAAGAACATTTATGTGTGCGCAGGCCATCCAAGAATTTCAGTTTCCTGGATGTATATTGAAGCCCAGGCATTAGATGTCAGAAATAATTCTATTATTTTCAATGATATTATATGTTGAACAGATTATGCATTATGTGGGAATTATTCTTATAAACCCATACAGCTAGGAGAAGAGCTCTGAAAAGAAAAGTATTGGCTCAGGACCTCTTAGAGCAAGTTCTCAGCACAAAGGAGATTCATTTGCCCCAGAGGGACAAAGAGTATGGAAAAAGAGACAAAGGTGGGGTAGAGAGGATGAAGGAGAAGGGGAAGGGAACAAGAGAGGGGAGGAAGGAATATTTGTACCCGAGTGACAAAACACTGCCTCTGGATAGAAGGGAGACAGAATTGGCATGTAGGAAAATGGCAGTTTATAAAGGTAAAATGGGAAACCCTGTGTTAGGATGAGGTGTTTAATTTTAATTGGGTGTGCTCATTAGGTGAACCAAAAGGGGCTTTTGATTGCTGGACTTTAGTACTTTGATACCTGGACCTTGGTAGTCGGCCTCTGGAGGAGGATGTGGCCAAATAAGAAAATAGACCCTTGTGGCCAGCTGTAGGAATGTAATCTAACGGTTTTTTAGGAAGGCAGAGGGAATGGGGGAGAAGGGCAAAGCCTGCCAGAACCGTGCTCACCACGCTTAAGCTGACCAGAGTCCCTTCAAGCTCTTGTCCTGTATACTTAGTGTAAAATTGTACATATGTTCAGCAGAAACCTAATATGTTTCCCTTTATATTATAAGCACATGTATTATGTCACTTTATTTACTGTACTTTTACATGTTACATTAGGATAAGACTAAAGCTCTAACAGTGATTTTTTTTTTTTTTTTGGTTTTTCGAGACAGGGTTTCTTTGTGTAGTTTTGGTGCCTCTCCTGGATCTCGCTCTGTAGACCAGGCTGGCCTTGAACTCACAGAGATTCGCCTGCCTCTGCCTCCCTAGTGCTGGGATTAAAAGCGTGCGCCTCTGCCGCCCAGCCTTCTAACAGTGATTCTCAACCCTCCTAATGCTGTGACCCTTTAATACAGTCCCTCATGTTGTGGTGACCCCCCCCCCCAATCATAAAATTATTTTCATTGCTACTTCATAACTGCAATTATGCTACTGTTATGAGTCATAATGTTAATATCTGATACACAGGGTATCTGACAAATGGTCCCTGTAAAAGGGTTCTCCAACCGCCAAGAAGGGTCATGACCCACATCGTGAGAAACTCTGCTTTAGAAGAAACAGTGCTCTCCAATGTAGACATTGCTTAAGCTTAAGAAAACAACCACCACAACAAAAGACCTCTAATTGCCTGGCACATAATATCTACCAAAATGGTAGAAAGAGCTGTGCGATGGAGATACTAGGACTGCCCTGGGTCTGTAAACTTGGCCTTACACCAAAGAAATCCTTTCTCATTACTAAACCTCATACACTCATACATCACGTAATAACTTGAACCTAGTTTTTTTTCTTATCAGAAGAAAAAAAGCAACTTCATACTCAAAGCATGAATCCTCTATTCCATGGAACTGCATTTAGTTAAGAGATTCTCAAACTAATGTTTTTGCTTTCTTATTGGCCTTATGAAAATTAAACCAAGGGCCTTCAAAACCATGGCCATTTATTTTCCCCTCTCACATTTCTGTGTGGGTTGAAGTCTTGCTTCCAGCCACACCTCACCCTCTTGTTTCCATGTGTGATAACTGTTCTCCGTGCCTAAGGATTCCTTTCCAGTGAGAACTGGACCATACCAATGTGGTGCTTTTTATTACTGTTATATAGCAACAGTTACACTTTTGTTCATGTTTTCCGCATTGTTTCTGGGAAGAAGAGGTCAAAGAAAGCTCTTTGGGGTGGGTAGAAGCCATGTAAGGCTGTACTTCCTTTTTGCCATCTGTTAATTGTGATTATGTAAGGTAAAACACATCAGCAGGTTGATTATCCTTTTGTCTTTCTCAGGTTTGAATGACCACACAATTATTAACTCCCATAACTTCTCCCTTTCCATCTGTCTACCTGGTTCTTATGCTTGGTATGAGAAACCATCATTATTCGCTGTGTTCACCTGCTCCTGGGGGTTGTCTGTTACCCGGGAGTCTTGAGACTGTAAGTGGGTTGGAAAATTGAACCGTGATGAAACCACTTTTGATATTCTTCCCTCCCATTTTCTCATTAAACATTACAGAGAAGTTCACTGATGCTGACACAGTGGTTGATTGTGACTGGAAGGAGCCTTGTGTTGGCAGATACAAATTAGATCATCCCGGACTGGTTTTGTGTTTTGCTGTTTCAGCTGTCATGAATGACTACAGCAAAATACATTTCTTATTAATATGAATAAATAAGTCAGGTAGAAAATTACTTTAAAGACAGTGGCTTTGGCATTGCACCATGTTTTCAGCTCACATGAACACGAGAACCTGACCAGAACGTCGACATTACCATCAACACTGGTCTGCTGCAAGTCTGAATTTATGTGTTTAGAAATCATTTGATAATATCTAAAAGCTATCGCAAAACCTCTCACTCACCCCATTTCTCACTCCTGCCATAACTGGCAATGTAAATGCAATGCTTGAAAAATTAGAATTGTTATTTGGCAAAGCGAGTATGTAAATTAATAGCATGAATGAAAGATAGGCTCGTTTTTGTAGCTCTGGATAACGTGAACAAAAAAAAAATAAAATCACAATTCTGGAAAAGACTCACTGAAGTTTAATACTCATGCAGGTAACTGAAATACAAAGGGAACATGCATTGTGTATTTTCATTCATGTTCTAAGAGTAAGTATATATTTATAGATATAGTAGTAAGAATATATTTATAATAAACATTGTATCAAACACATTATTCAATCTGTTGACATTTCATGAAAGATTTCATTTTATTCCTCTTTTGCATTTGAAGACCTCAGTGGCTTTATTTTCTCTGAATGTTTCACTCATCTGAAGCAATTTTCCTGATGCAGTCATTATGTATGGGAGAATACTCTAGTCCATCCATCTGCAAGTGATGCTATCCTGGGAAATTTATTTCACAAGTAGTTGGTCATTCCTTCCCACTCATGCACTCTGCAGGAGCAGTGATCTCTACAGGATAGCCACTTACTTTGATAAAATGATTTTCAAGACATTCACTTAAAATCACATCCAATTGTGAACAACTGTAAGATAACACCCCCAGGAATACGTACTAAATCATTGTTAAGTTTACATGGCATTTTTTCTTTCAAACTCTTAGAAATAACCCCTAGAATAACTCCAAGGTAGAATTAGTTGACGATTCTTTTTTTTTTTTCTTTCGGTATTTTGAGACAAAGTTTCTCTGTGTAGCTTTGGTGCCTTTCCCAGAACTCACTCTGTAGCCCAGGCTGGCCTCGAACTCACAGAGATCCACCTAGCTCTACCTCCTGAGTGCTGGGAGTAAAGGCTTGCACCACCACTCCCTGGCTAGTTGACTATTCTTAAAGCATAATTATAAAAACAAACAAACAAACAAATAAAAGTTGAGAATTCACATGGGGAAATAACTGAATTTCTATTTTCGAACTAATACTTTACACAATGAAAGTCTGTGTCCTGTTACGGAGGCCCCCAGGCAGTGGAGCCAGGACCTGTCCTTGGTGCATGAGCTGGCTTTTTGGAGCCTGGGGCCTATGCTGGGACACTTTGCTCAGCCTTGGTGTAGGGAGGAGGGGACTGGACCTGCCTCAAATGAGTCTACCAGGCTGGGCTGACTCCCCAGGGGAGACCTTGCCTTGGAGGAGGTAGGAATGGGGGTGGATTGGGGGGAAGGCTGGGGAGGTGGGAGGAGGGAGGAAGGGGAATCCATGGCTGATATGTGAAATTAAGTTAATTATAATATATATATATAAAGAAAGTCTGTGTCCTATAGTTGAGTGTGTTTAATAACTTTCTACGTTTCTATTTATCAATTTATAAGAAGTTTACAATATCACTTATCTTTCTGGGGAGTGTATGGGTTCAAATGAACATAATGAGGTTCATTTAATACCTTTTATATCATCATCCCATGACAAGTGGTTTAAAAAAAATGGTTAGCTCTGTTGTTTTTTAAAAAAATTGTAACTTTTTATATTATTGTATTCTTTAATTTTAATCCTTTCTTGTAAGGATGCACAAATAAATAATGTACCACATACAATGAAAGGCCATATGGAAAAAAATTATCATTTTATTTCTATTAATGAAATCTGAATGAAATTTTAAAAAATTAAAAGGGATGATGTCACTGTTATTAAGCAACACATATTTTCCACTTTAAAATATTGTTCTATGTATTTATGAGTTGAAACTGTGTCCTTAACTATCTACCCATTTCTCATTTACACATTCAAATGGATCTTTTCCTAATCACACCTTTTATACAATGGTGAGTTTTAAAGTTTTAATTTTCTTACAGGTTACATCATAGACATCCATTCCTAATTTTGGAGCTGAGAATTCAGAGCACGACTAAATAGTCATAGAAGCAAATGACAGAAGATGTCTAGATTCCCAAAAATATCTTCTAACAGATAGTATGTGTGATTGAGAAAAAAAATAGTTGCAGCTATAGTACTGTAAAAAGCAAGCACAGTGGAGTAAACATTGATAGTCCTCGGCAAATCTGTGTCTCAGAGAAAATCAGACTTAGTTACTGGACAGAACAGTGGAAAATGGAAAAATTTGTGATTATTTTAAAACAAGCTTGTCAATGTGTCTGTTAGCTTGAGAAAGTGTTGACAAATTATTAAGATGAATTTCATCTCAAAATAATTACCCTCTTTCCAGATTGATTGATCAGTCCTTAGTTCACTTCTGTGGCATGGCAAAAATGCAATCCAAAAAATGTTGAATTTGTGCTTTTAACAATGCCATTGGATACTGTTTATTTTTTAAAGGCTCATTGGGTTTCTGCCTTTGTCCATCACATACCCTGTTTCCTGAATAAGCATTAACAACTCTATCTGGAATAAGCTTAAACTTATATAATTCAGAATAGAGGAGGAGGCTAACATTAAACTGGTGGATTCCATGGTGTTATAATTGCTATGATCAAAACATAAGTCAAAGGGAATTCAAGAGGGAGTGGAAGAAGTGGTCTGTCACATCTGGGTCACTAAGAGCACAGAGACGCTGATTACAGGCACCAGGAGACAGGGCATTGGTGCGATGAGATTCATGTCTGCAGAAGGTATTTGGAAGCAAACCTTAGATTGTAGAATGTTTATCTGACAGGCATCAGGACGTGGAAAAGTGTTGATCAGGGAAGTACTTTCAGAGTTATGCCAGGTTTAGTTCTTGGATCCAATAAATAAGATGAACTTGATATTGTCTATCCTTTTTTTTTTTCATAATTTTTTTCACTTTCTTAGGCTATCGGGTCATTACTTAGTTCAATAAGAAGGAGACAGAATGAATGAGAAACGCAGTGCAAAATAAATGAAAGCATACTAATTGTCAATGAATGTCTGGTTTGCATCAATTGATGTTAACAGTGGTAAAAGCAGAACTGATCTATTTTACATTTTCCTGACTAGTTCATAGTAGGTCAGTTCTGCTTTCCCACTGATGCTAACACCAACTAAGATGATCGTTTAAGCAGTGGAGATTTAGGGTCAAAGGTCAGCAACCTCAATAAATAGTGATGACATAAAGAGGGTGATGAGAGTTTTATTTTCATCCTCAAAAAATGTTGAATGGATTTGGAATCACCTAGAAGACACACCTCCATGTTGTGTCTGTAAAGGCATCTCTTGGGAGCAGTACCATCGCATGGTCTGAGTCCTATACTGAACTAAAAGGATTTGAAAACTTCTACAAGCTAGTGAGCACCATGGTTCATCTATGAATCCTCTCTGTGGATTCAAGGAGGACAACTCACATTCAACATGCCTTGACTTCTCTAGCAGGACAGACTGTATCCTCTGAACAACTTTAACCCTTCCGTCCCTTCAGTTGCTCGTCAGATATTTGGCCACAGCAAAGGAAAATTACCGAATGCAGGAAGGAAAAAATTGTTAGCAAAGCTCTTAATGACCCAACTAACCCAAGTCAGTTCATGCAGTGAGAAAAGTGATGTCAGCAACAAAAGTAAATGATTCCAAGACCTAAGCACTAGAGTTATGGTGACGATGATGGAGTGGGATTTTTATAGTTTAAGGAGACTGATACTGATTAAGACTGGTATAGATTTTTGGAAAAGGAAAAATACTGGGTGATAAGATTTGTGCCATGAAGCCAGGTGGTGTGACACACAGGCTGAGCACGCTGTATTTCCAGATCTCATACAGGTTGACAACAATGGTTTTGAAGGTGTCTATAGTAATGGGAAGAATAACAAAACTTCTCATCTCATTGCAGGAGTCCTGATGAAGTTAGGCTTTATATATATATATGTGTGTGTGTGTGTGTGTGTGTGTGTGTGTGTGTGTGTGTGTGTGTGTGTATATATATATATATATATAAAATAGTTGAAATGTTTTCTACAAACTGCAGCCTAAAGCAATTTGCCTGTTAGCAACATACTGCCTAAGCTTCATCTATTAAGTCTGATGTTGTATGCTGAGTAATGTTTAACTCACTGCCCTCTCAGTGAAATACACTAAGCACTGGATTATGATTTGCACGCATTTTTCAGAAACTGGAGGACTGAGCAGAAATAGAAAAGGGCCGCTCGTGGTCATGAATTAGGAATTGAGTCAAGAAAAATCTCATTGGCTACATTTGCAATGCAGTTCTGAGAAGTCCAGTCATCGCCGCATTCTCATTCATATTTCATACTCAACTTCATCACGGAGCTTAAATCATCATTTCCAAACTGGCTGGTATTTATTCAAACTGCTTTAGAGCATTTGTAAGCTGCTTTCCTATCTCCAAATGCCCATAACCTTTGTAAGCTAGTCAGGAAATCACTCCAGGTTAGTTCGCTTTGGTTTCGCTTTCATACTTAGGAAGCTGTTCAGTCTGTGACCATGGTTATCTTTAGCTTCTGACCTTTCTCTTGCCCTACAGCCCAGCTTCACTGGATTTGATGTAAAACATTGTCCTGTCAGTTTTCATTTGTCCCCATAATACTTTGTCTCCCCACCCTGCTTTTCTCTCCCTTCTCCTGTTACCCTACGAAGCCATCCTCCATACATCATTTGAGAATGTCCCAGATCTATTCTGTACAAATGAGATGTGTGTACGTATGTGCGTGCACGTGCCTTCAAGCAAGCCTTCATCGTTTAAAATTTATAGGAAGTATTTTAAAATAAGTATGTAATATTTGTTTGTTGTTCCTGAGTCCAACTTCCTGTTCCTATTGAAGCTCAGGAGAGTTATTTTAGATGACATAATTAAACCAGGTTAGGTGGTGTATTATGGCTGTACTACCAGCTTTCAGGATCCCAACCTGGGATAATTGTTAGTTTGAGACCAGCCTGAGAAAACTAGCCCTGTCTCAAAAGCAAAGACAAATAAATATATAAAAAGGTAAATAATTTATCTGAAGTATAGTAGCACAGAGTGTAGTAATAGCCATTCAGTGTCTAAAATGTTGGTAGGGTAAATTTTAAAGTTGAAACACACATAGAGAGCTCTGAAGGGATTTTGATTCATTAAATGTTTATTATCCTAAGAACATGTCAGAAGTCTAAAGAACTAGATTCAGTTCCTGTGGGTGAATAAGAATTGTAATAAATAGAGGCAATGGCTGCCAAAAAAGATGTAAGTTGAGCAGTTGCCATCTTTAGTATGAGGTTAAAATAATTTCATATACTGCACTGTTTTTAATAAGTAGGCTTTTGTAATGTTCATTTGGAGTAAGCACCATTTCTACTACCTTCTGGCTGACAGATTCAGTTAGGGAAGCTAGACGCATCATCTGACCCCTCCTTGTCTGAGAAGGGAAGCCAGGCATATAGTACCAGATCTGAACTTCAGCTCGGAAAGGAGTCGGTCACATTAGCAGCTTGGAGCAGCATTCCCATGCTGAAAACAGCCCTTCAGCAGAAAACGAGAGGTTGTATTGGGCAGGAGGAAAAGATTTGCTCTTCCAGGGTGCCTGGCAACTCATACTGACTCCCAGAGCCCGTGAAAACCTCTCTCCACAATCTCAATTATCCAGCAGTCCAGCCACAGGAAAACACAGCTTTGCAAGATCTTCAAAAGGAAAAATGGATCTAGGGAGCATGTCACCTGTTTCACTAAAATGAAACAGAGAGTACCATAAAGTTAAAGATGTCAGAGAACATGGGTAATACAAATGCATGTGTTTGGTCTGTAATCTCATACATATGTATTTATATATATATATGTTAAGCAGGAGGCAGTTCCCCTCAAATCTATGGTTCTTTCCAGTGTTACTAAATTTGAATTTATTGAATACTATTGTTTTATTTTTCATCAGTCAGTAAGTGTGGTAAATGTTTGCTAGGTTATCTGATGCTGAACAGTATTATATTCCTATGAGTGCAACTGTTTTTCACAAGCAGATTCAATTTCCCAATAGCATTTTATTCAATTTTAGCTGTGTACAGAAATGATATTCTTGTGTGATTTTTATTTTCTTGTTTTCTTCTTATCTAATTTACATTGATTTACCAAATAAGTCAGATGGCTAATTGTCTTAGCATCAATCTTCCATGAATAAAATTTCAAAAGCAGTTATAGACAGCATATCAAAGACAGAGTTGACCTGGTTATTTAGAACTCATTGAGGATGCTTTCAAAAAATACCAACACAAGGGAATTCAGCACACACACACACACACACACACACACACACACACACACACACACACAATTGCTTTGGCCGAGAAATGCCAATAAAGTTTGGAATGTTGACAAATGACTGAGTGATCTCTAAACAGAGAAATAAACTAAGATTGAGTTCTCTTCACAGAGGAAATGGAGAGCAGGAGCAGTTAAATCTTGTTCTTAATCCTCAAGAAGACTTAAGGATTAGGCATTCAGCTCTTTTCTTTTGGAGAGGCTGTAAGGGCAGTCTTCATTTTCAGCCCCATTTCTCTCTCCTTTACAAACAAAGCAACAGCAGCAGCAGCAACAACAACAACAATAACAACAACAAGCCATGCTCCTCACAGTGTTTGTTCTACTTCTCTCTCTCCAGAGATAGTTTCCCTCTTGTATTATCTTCTCTTGTCATCTTTTTTTTTTTCATCCTCAAGTTGATAAATGAAAAGTCCTTATCATTTCCAAAAGGTTCACCAGACACTGATCTTTGTCTTAGGAAGAAAAGCTCCACATTGCAAGTTATTACGAGTCTGACATTATTTTCCCATATTTCCTACATCTATTGGGACTGAAACTCTTTATGACAAGGAATTTCCCTAAGGTTCATAACGTTTTCTTTTAATTATATTTATGTATTTGCATTTGTGTGTGAATTTGTTCTTACGACACAGTGTGAAGGTGGAAGTCCAAGGACATCTTGGGGGACGTATTATATTCTTCCACCACATGGACCCACGGATCAACCTTAGATCATCAGTCTTGCCAGCAAAGCACATTTACCCACGGAACCATCTAGCAAGCACAAGTCCATACTTCTTGACTCTTATTAGGCTCTTTGTCTTCAAGAAGATAGATGCTCCAACTTTTGCCCTTTTATTGATTTAAATTATAAATTAATGGGAACATTTTATGCACTAACAAAAACATTTTCTAGGTGATTATTCATTCTCTTTGGGTAAAATGATGGCGTATTATTGGTTTATTGACAGTCAGTATTGAGAAACCTTACGTGTTTATCTCAATTTATATAATAGCATGTGTTCATAATTTCCTACTTTGAAACTGGAGGGTAACATGGAAAGATACATAGATGACCCAGGAAAATATTTCGTTTTAGTTATTAATTAAAATTGTGCTATACATCAATAGTTATAAAAACTATCCCATGGGTGAAATAGAGCCTATAACAGTTCTTCTCTCTTTTATAGTCTGTTAGCTTTTCAAAAAAATCAAAGGGTAGAAATTTCCCTTTATGTAAATGATCTAGATTTCCAGGGCTTTCTGAGAACATAAGGCCAATGTCTGAAGCCAGTAGCATTTTCCTCACTTTGGGTGACAGTGTCAATCCTCTGTGTTTTCCAGGACTTCTCCCATTTCTCATTAGATTCCTTTTATTAGGGGTGTCAGTTTCCTGCCTGGTGAACAAAGCTAAATTCATGAGCTGTTCAGATACACACCCTTACCTTCCGCTAGACCTTCAGTCATTAGCTGCTGGAGGGTCCTGGTTGTTGCTGCTTCTACTACAGTTTAGTCTGTCTCAGACTCTTACAACACTGTGGGGGTCATTATTGCCCTTTGGATGAGTACTGAGCTATATAGCCTGGGCTTGGTTGATTCTTCCTACCCGGAGGGAGCTAGGATAGTCCTGGCCAATCATGCTCAGCCAACTCGTTCTAAAATGTCCCAGAATTCACCATTGACTTCTACACTTACATATAGTGACCTTTAGCAGGGTGCATCCAAAGCCACCCAAGGAATCATGGATTGATACATACATGAGAAAATTAAAGCAAAAGTGAATCAGGCACCTCAATCAAGATACCACAAGAAATAATAACATAAATTTCTCCCCTTCGCTTCCTCAGGGAGATGGAGTAAGAAGGTTTTAGAGTCTTCTTTAAAGATGCTAAAGCAGTCATGGTCTTCACTTCATGGCCATGTCATGAGCTTGGAGCTAGCTTGGCAAAGCCATCTCAACATTATTTTGCATTCCATACCTTGGTCTGATGCTGTGGGATTGTAGCTCTCAGGAAGGCATTAGTACCAGGGTTTTGCCAGGACTCTTTTTCTAGGGGAACTTGGCAGTGGATTCCTACTTTTCTCATTAATGTTATTTGTCTGATTGGTCTGCTTTAAACTTTCTACTTCCAACTTTAAATGTTCTTAGTCTTCCCTTCTTTTTTTTTTTGGTCATTTAGCAATATGGGTATCTTTTCTATTGGGGATACAGCGACAATTTCTATTCTTTTAGAATTACATAAAATTCTTTTTTTGTAAATGCTATATTTTTCATGTCATAATTTTTTTTATTTGAAGCCTTTAGAATGCCCTTAAAGCATAAATATTCTTGCTAAGGGCACCCTATGGTTCTCTATGAGTGTATGTTGATAGGAAATAGCTACAAGCAGTATTCTTACACACCAATCATGGTCCTTCACAACATTAATTTATAGCTCATTACTGTGGTGATGTTGAACATGTGCTCACCCAGCAGGACTTTTCTTTTTTCCAGAATCTGTTAATGTTCTGTTTATATAAATTCATTTTACTATAAAAATAGTCTTTGCCTCAGGCTATATATTAAATAAAATTAGTGGGGATATTGATAATGTTCTGTTAATTTTACTATCTGTCACAGCGTAGAGACTTACCTCTCTTGACAGCTTACAGAGCAAAGAAGTGAAGAATTAAAGCAAGGTCTTTAAAGACAGGCCCAAGTTTGCTTCCACATGCAGGAGTTCCTAGACTGTCTGGCTTGCTTCTGCTGCCACACCTGGTGGATGGGTATGTTGAAAAACATGGCTGTCTTTCAAGACAGGATTCTATGTACATTTCCCAAGATGATCTGATGACATCTAAGGAAATGAATGAAGGGTCAGCCGTGTTACCGTAAATGGTATTCTTTATATTAGCAATCAAGTTAGAAAGGGTCATATTTACAAACACTTGTCTTTTTTTTTATTCTCTTTTGCATTTATGTATTCTCTGCTTATAATATATGACAACAACTCTAAGATCAGATTTAATTTAATTCTGACTGATGGAGAAGTTCTAATGAACCTGCTTTAGTAGTGTTGTCCATGGAGAAAAATAAAGGGTAATTAGAAATAAAATGACACAGGGAAGCTCTTGACCTCTTCTCTCAATCCCAGAGATATTGGATTGCAATAAAATCTGCAAGCCCCATTTACTCAGTAGCCAATATGATCAAGGTCCTGTTAGTGTTTCTAGAGACACAGTATCTATACTAAACATTTATACTCAAGTCTGTCTAAATTATTCAATGTAATTTCCGAAGTGTGTATGCAGGCAAAGCATTAACCGAGAAGTATCGGGTTGTATGTCAGGCAGCTAAATTATTCATAAAGCTCAATTTTTACTCAATCTATTAACACAATACACTTAGGAACTCTCTTCAGTTTGGTGGTGGAGGAAAGGCAGGGTGATAACTTGAATTATATAACCTGGACACACCCTAGTTCTAGCACGGCTACTCTTGAACTGGTGTATAATGAGGTATTGTTCAGAGCATGCGTCATTCTAGAATGACATAGGGTGCAGGTGTTATAAATCTGAGATATGAGAGAGTGAGGATGTCCTTTTCAATGTTACTGTTTCAAATTCTTGGCATAGACCAGTTTTGTATGTTAATGACACAAAATTATCTGATTGAAATATTCTAGTAAGAAGAACATATGCTATTTAGTGCTCCCCCAATCATATATGTAGCATAATATTCATGTTCCTTAATCCAGCCACTTGTCCCTACACTAAAATTGTTACTGCACTTAAATGATCAACTTCTGAAGATCCCTCTGGCCATTCCACAAGAATAATATTTTCCAAATATGCTATATTTAAATTTCCATCACCTTCTCAAAGACCTAACAGGGTTTATTATAATTATTTTCACTGACTAAGTGCTATTTGGCTGTGTGTAGACAATATATTCTTGAATATTAAAGACATAGCCTTACAGCACTCTGTACCCGTGATTTTCATGGATTTCAGTGAATACACACACTCACAAAAGCCATGCGATGGATAATTAGCAAGCAGAAGGTAGCTTAGTACATGTTGTTGTGCCGTATGAAAATCTGTCTCCTGTATGTTCTGCTTTCATAGTGTGATGAATAAGAGAGATCATGAACTAATTGCTGGAATATAATCATACCAGGAAGCCTCTATCATGTCCATGTCTAATTTTAGAAGATACAGCACTGTTTTTAGAGACAGTTTTTAACTGTCTAGTTAAATGACTAGTCCTTCAGAGTGTGTGGCTTGTTGATTATGTATGGCCTCTACTCCAAAAACCATTGTGCCAAATTCTTCAATGGCTGCCAGCGACTACCCTTTTAATAAATCAAGACGATATATTTTCATACTTGACTTACCCATTATTCCTTTTTAAATATGTTATTTTCTTATTTTCTTGACTCTACAGACTCATAGCTTTTATTTAAAAGTACTCAATATTGTAGCTAGAGTTTTCCTGCCAGGCCCACAGTCAGGACAAATCTCTCTCACCCGCCAGTCCCACAGCTGCTCAGACCCAACCAAGTAAACACAGAGACTTATATTGCTTACAAACTGTATGGCCGTGGCAGGCTTCTTGCTAACTGTTTTTATAGCTTAAATTAATCCATTTCTATAAATTTATACCTTGCCACATGGCTTGTGGCTTACCGGCATCTTCACATGCTGTTTGTCATGGTGGCGACTGGCAGTGTCTCCTCAGCCTTCCACTTCCCAGAATTCTCTCCTCCTTGTCCCGCCTATACTTCTCCCTGCCTGACCACTGGCCAATCAGTATTTTATTCATTGACCAATAAGCAACATGTTTGACATACAGACCATCCCACAGCACAATATCTCCTCAAGACTGATTTGTACTCTTCTCTTCTCTGCTCATCTCCTTTCTATGACAAGAATAAACCCTGAGGTCTATCCTTTGATTAAAATTACACTCGGTGATGTGGTTATTTGATTAGTTGTTTCTCTTCCACTACATGGAGCAGATGGCCTGTGCGTGTCTGAACTAAGCCTCAGACTTCAGCTTCTTCTTACTCTACTTTATCCCAGTAATCATTAGAAGGGTCACGGCTTCCCTTGCTGATAATGAACACAGGCTTTCAGCTTTAGTTTTTCAAGGGAAGGGATTCATCGGTTTCTTCACTGATTTTATTCCTCTAAATCATAAAGATCCTACATTCTGCCAGGGATTTCACTGCACATTGGAAACAGAGTTGGTGACAAGCAGGCGGAGCTTGCTTTCTGGGAACCCATGCCGACTGTAGATACACTTAGCTGTAAAACTAACAAACCAAGTCTGGACTTGAATCAGAATCCACCATCTAAAGAGACAACAACCGAACTGTAAGACATGCAAACAAACCAACTCTCTTATACAAGTTAGGGATGTTAAAATTGCATCAGTCGAGGGGGAAGAATGTTATTCTTGAGGAAATATTGGCAGGCTGCAATTAATACACAAGAGAAGCAGAGGCTTGAAAAGAGTGTGAAGTTCAGATCATTTGTTTAAGCATATCCTACACTTCAGTGCTTATTTCTGAGTTCTGGGAAAAAGAGTTCTTTCTATACGATGACTACTGGCTGCTTATTCTCTAAGACTGGAGTGCTTACCTTTGTGAATTTGGGGTAGTCACTCATCAATATCTCTCCTATTAAACATCCACTTGGAATTTGGGGTGATTTTTCCAGTTCTCCTGCTTTGCTGATTGCCTTGTTGTAAGCATTGTGCTAAGCTCCTGTTACAAAGTATTTCCTATACTCAGTCAAGCTGTGGCCCAATATAATTACAGGTTTAGTGTATGTGTGCATATGTGTATAGAAGTCTATAGGGAAGGGTCGTGATGTTACCAGGACCTATAACTGTGTATGTGGTAGTGTTTACTTGGCAGTTTAGAAAAAAATTAATATTAATGAATTGAAAAGCTAAGGAATGTTACCTTAAATTTACTAATAAACTTAAGGACACACTTCTAGGAGGAATTTCAGGATGAAAAGGAGACTTTCCCAATGGCCAAGTGAAAGTGAATGGGGCTCCTATTCATGAAAGTGTGCCATGCTTGAGGTTTAATTGACTATTATAAAAATCAGAAATGTGTCTACAGAAATAAAAGGAGGAATAAACTCAGAGAAAGCCCTAGCTATCTATGGCTCTGGTTGCTAAGAAAAGCTTTTGGGAACATTACCACTCTGTGACCTTAACTGTTTGGGGAAATGTATCGCTTGTTCAAACAGGTATTTTCAGTAGCCGGAATGTCGGGAAAAGATCCAAGATGAGAAAATCATGCTAGTGTTTCAGAGCTGAGCATTTGGGCTCAGGCTGGAATAGAGAAATTCCTTCTGTCACCAATGTGTGAAAACATAATACAGCTTTCACTGAGATATGAGGTGACAGGCAGGGCTGATCTGGGACCGCACTGCACTGCGGAGATTGCTCATCCTGGTGGAAGTACAACCCAGGCTGCGGAGCACACATTTCTGTTGCCCTGTTGCTTGGATTTTCCACACAAATGATCCTGGTAATTAATTAAAGGAAAACAGTAGGAAAGTAAAAGATAGCTGTTATGCCCAGGTCGCAGGGACCCCCAAAAAACCACCACAGAGACTGAACCCCATATGTAAAAGCCAAAGCCTTTATTATCTTCAAGCTCCAGGGCTTGGTCTCTGTCTGTCTGACTCAATGGGGAGAGCAGAGAACCCTGAGCTCAGGTGGGGTAGAGATTTTATCATAGTAGTGGTTGGGGTGAGGGGATTTCCAGGATTCGGGACCCTGATTGGCTGACATTTGTCTAGGGGTATCTGTAAAACAAAAATAGGTGTGTGCTAGAGTCAGGGGCATCTGGCCACCTTATTTAATGGTTGGAATGTTTGGGATAGCAGGTACTTCCCTGTAAATGTAGGCCCTCCCTGGGTGGGTCAGCTTATGGCTTTCCCTGGGTCTGGGTGTTGCGTGCCAGTAAGCCTGTCACAGAAGCTGTGTCTGGTCCTCTAAGCCTGTCATGGCAGCTGTGTGGTCAGTCAGTTTTGGAGCCCCTCCACAACAGCAACATAATGGGAGGGCATGTGGAGGCATTTCCTTTCCCTAAGACCATGTTTACATTTCAAAAGGGCATGAGCTCCAGTCCTTGGAGACCTTTAAGTGGGTTGCACTTTCCTTTCTCCTGGAGATATCTGTTCCTTACCAAAAGTTTGAACCCCAAGCACCTGCGTCTTGGCCTCTCAAAGACAGTTTTGTCTAGGCCTATCCAACCCGTAGCCCAGGATATGGAGTAAAAGATTGAAAGAGAGTGGACCCTCCACCCATAAGCTTTCTGATCTCATTCCTCCTCTTCAGTGAGAAACTCTCCTTTCCCATTAAAAATATCTGTGTACCTCTCATCACATAAAGCTTGAAGGTGTGACACTCTGACTTGATTCCATGTCACAAATTATTTACTTTAAATATAATATGAATTAAAAATTAAATATTAAAAGCTTACTAATGATTCTCAGTAATATCACTGTCAGAGTTCCCATAGGCTTTATTTTCTTTAGTTCCTCTGTTATGGGGTCATTGTCAAGAACCCAAGCAATAACAGTGGAAAGCTTCAGGAACAGGTTGCTTTGGAGGATATTTTTGGGTGGGGTTTGATGTAATTTACTATCAGTTTTCTTTGTTTGAGAGCACTAAGAAGCAAGGAGGGGCTGATGTCCATGCCAGAGAATGTTATCAGGTTTAGCATCTACTGTAATCCTCTCAAAGACAGGATTAGAATACAGAGGCCAACAGAGCAGAAGAAAACAAATACATCTAGGCCTTATTGACATACAAACTAGATCAGAACTTAGTTTTCAATCATGGAGAAAGAAAACGTAGCTCATGGGCAAGGTGTACATATTCAGGCAGGTAACCCAAACAGATTCCTATGTGTATTCTGTCTAGTAAATACTGACTGATAAAGGTATGTTAGGAGGGCACTATGGTGATATACTGGGTCCCCCAATATATTGTGTACCCAAATAAAACTTATTGGGGGTCAGAGAACAGAAAAGACACTAGATTAGACATAGAGGCCAGACAGTGGTGGCACACACAGCTTTAATCCTATCACTCAGGAGGCAGAGATCTATCTGGATCTAAGTGAGTTCAAGGCCACACTGGAAACAGAGCCAGGTAGTGATGACACACACCTTTAATCCCAGGACTTGAAATCTCATGTCTTGCTTGGGAAAGACACATGCCTTTAATCCCAGGAAGTGATGGCAGGAAGCAGAAAGGTATATAAGGCGTGAGAACCAGGAACTAGAGGTTTTTAAGCTTTTAGGCTTTTTAGCAGCAGTTCAGCTGAGACACGTTTGGGTGAGGACTCAGAGGCTTCCAGTCTGAGGAAACAGGATCTGATGAGGAGTTGTTGAGGTGAGGTTGGCTGTAGCTTATTCTGCTTCTCTGATCTTTCAGAATCTACCCCAATATCTGGCTCCATTTTTGTTTGTTTGTTTGTTTGGTTGGTTGGTTGGTTGTTTTTATTTATTTATTTTTATTAATAAAACCATTTAAGATTCATGTTACAGAGCACCCTGGGGAACACAGCACAATACAGTCCTTTCTGGAGGGTCTTTGACATGAGATTATGTTAAATTCAATGGAACCTCTTCCAGCTAACCTTTATGATATAGATGGGTTGATATAGTCTGTGCCATCTATAAAACTTCCATGATGGTGACCTTGCAATCCTGCAGGTGAGAGCAGTAGAGAATTCTCAGGCCTTGAGGCTGACGTCTATTGCCAATCAGATCAGGGTCTATCAGGGGAGCCACATGTCTGCTGAGGATCAAAGCTCTTTCTTTCCAAACTATTTATGCCTATTGAGTTTTGCTACTGTAGTCCAGAAATGTGTTATGTTAAGTGAAATAAGAGCACAAAAATAATGGTGGTTGTTTCAAACTAATTGATTTGGAAAGACTGCATAAAAGAAAATCAATAGAACAATTATAATCATTCAGGGTGAAGGGAAGAAAACAATAAAATATTGGGGTGACAGATGAAAAGCTTAGGGCATATGGCCTCATCTATTTTTCTATTCTTACAAACAAAGTTCTTTATTTGAAAAAAAAAAAAAAAACTCTAGAAATGGAGACTCAAGTAATGCCTTCTCTAGAAATGAAAGGTTGGTTCTAATTACTGATTCTATGCTAAATACTTTGGAGCATTAGACTGCAGGTTTTATTTGTTAATAAATACTTATTTCTCTGCTTTTATTTCCCAATTTCTAATTTTTTTTTTTTTTTTGGTTTTTCGAGACAGGGTTTCTCTGTGTAGCTTTGCGCCTTTCCTGGAACTCACTTGGTAGCCCAGGCTGGCCTCGAACTCACAGAGATCCGCCTGGCTCTGCCTCCCGAGTGCTGGGATTAAAGGCGTGCGCCACCACCGCCGCCCTGCACCCAATTTCTAATTTTTTAAAAATATTTACTTGTGTGTGTCTCATGCATGTATGTTTGTGAACAATGCATGGGGGAGGCCTTGGCATTTGTGTGGAGGTCAGAGGACAACTCTGTGGAGTTGAATCTCTTCTACTTTGATATGGGTTCCAAGGCCAAGGATTGAACTCAAGTCATCAGGCTTAAGAGCAGATGATTTTCCAGGTACGCCATCTGAGAGGCTCATGCCCACATTTTTTACTAAATGTGTTTAGTTGCTTTAAAATTATTAGTTTTTATTATGGTAGAGGGTTCTAATGTATTTGAAGCTGGTTAAAAGTCCAATGCACCTCATTTATTAAAATTATTAATATACCAATTTTACTAGAAAATACTTATGGACTTTTGTTTCAGACGGTATCTGGAGTGGGCATTCAGTCATTGCCCTTTCTTGATATAACTTACAAACTAAAACATAGATAAACCTTTGGGACAATGAATATTTGAGAATGGAAATTAATGTTGCATATCATAATACCAAGCGATAGGGAAGCTTTAAAGATGTCAACTGACTTTAATAAAGTCACACCTGGTTCATATCAGTTCTCATAGGTCAGGGAGAAGATTCTGAGTGTTGGCCATAACTAAAATTGAGTAGTACAAACAGTCTTACATGCATTCCAAGGAGATGTCTCTGACCAGGGTCAAAGCCAGCCTGGGCTACATAATGTGGTCCTGTTGAAAAGAGCAACTACCAAACCCAAACTGATACACACTGAGTGAACTGAAAATAACCTATATGGGACTCACTCAGTCCTTCTTTTCATAGCACCCTAAAAACAATATCCTTTGGGGTACTGCAGAATTGACTGAAATGTTAAACTAAATTTAGCCCCCAAATATATTAGTATAAATAATCTTGAGTAATTTTGTGGCCCCAATGTTGGTGTTGGGCTTTGTAGCTTAAATTCCCAGTACTTAGAAAACACTCTGCTTACGTGTTTACTAAGATTCATGTGTTGGAAACTTAATGTGCAGTGGAACTGTTAAGATATGGGCATAACCTTTAATTCTAGCACTCAGGAGACAGAGGCAGGTGGATCTCTGTGAGTTCAAGGCCTGCCTGGTCTACAGAGTGAGTTCCGGGATAGGCTCCAAAGCTACACAGAGAAAGCCCGTCTCAAAAAACAAAAACAAAAACAAACAAAAAAAAAGATATGGGCCTAAAGGGATACATTTAGGAATGAGGACTACACCTTCATGAACTGAGTAATGGTATTACAAAAATACCTGTGGTGGGAGCTAGCCCTCCCTTGTTCATTTGCCGTACAGAACCAAGCGAAGGCTCTCAGTAGAGGCCAGAAGCTGATACTTTGTCTTAGACTTCCTAGACTCCATGTCTATGAGAGAATAAATTCCTGTCCCTTTTAAATTACCCAAGCAGCAGAAAATGGACTCAGACACAGGTTGACATATTCTGTCAGAAGCAAACCTGGACTTTGATGTGCACTGTAGCATTAATCTTAAGCTCCTATCAAGTGAATGGGTAAAGGTACTATGTACATACAGTGGATTAATATCCAGCCCTTCAAAAGAAGGAAATGGCATCATGACTGAAATGTCGATGGATGTAGGAGATAGCCAAGTTAGGTAAAATAAGCCAGACATATACTGACAAGTACCACTTCTTCTTGCTTATATGTGGATGGCTAGGGGAAAACAGAATCTATAAATAAAGTTGACTGATGGCTACTAATGATGGGAGTATGGAGGAGAAGGGTGTGCAAAGAAAGAAGTCATACAATATAAAGTTGGAATAAGTAGGATGAATCATCCATGGCAGCATGTATATCATGTAGAATTACATATCATTAGTTAAACTAAACGTTACTGGTTCACTTGATGATTCCATAGCACTCCATTTTCTTTCTTTTTTATTTGTGTCTCAATTTAGATAAACTCAGTGGATCTCTCTTCAAGTTTTATAAGTCTGTATTAAAATCTGACACTGGAACACTTGCATTTATTTTTATTTCTGTTATACTTCACAACTTAAAAATATCTGCTGTATTACTATTAATATTTCCTTTTGGAGCTGGGCGGTGGTGGCACACGCCTTTAATCCCAGCACTCGGGAGGCAGAGTCAGGTGGATCTCTGTGAGTTCGAGGCTAGCCTGGGCTACAGAGTGAGATCCAGGAAAGGTACAAAGCTACACAGAGAAACCCTGTCTCGAAAAACAAAACAAAACAAAAATTTCCTTTTGTGTTAATTATAGTCTCTCGTTGGCAAAATGATCTCCTATGTCTTCCTTATTTCTTTGAGTATTACCATTGAGTATTTAAGGTCTTTGGTGCAGGTAGTGCCTGTGGTTTATCAGGAACACGCTCTCTTGACCTGAATCTTGCCCCACAACATCTGTATGAGCCTCTTTTGTTTCTATATCTTTGTTGTTGTCTTTGCTGTTTTAAATACTTGGGTATTTTGCCTATAGATTACTTTTTAGGTAGATTGGGGGTTGACCCTAGGAACATGCAAGTCAGGCAAGTGTTTTATCACTGAGGTAGATACTTAGCCTTTGTCCTCTTAAAAGTTAACCTTAAACTCCCCCACTGTCACCCAAACAGGCTTTGAATGACCTGTTTTAACTCCCCATAGAGCTAGGATTGAAGGCCTGCACCACCAGGCTGGACAGAAAACTGGAAATTTTAAATCATACAAGTTGGCTTATCTTTCTGTCCCTTCCCATAGTTAGTATTTTGTTGCTGTTTGTTGGTAGTGTTACTGCTGCTTGTCTGGTGCCTTTAATTGTTCCTGTAGGATAGTATCATTTTGTAATCTCTCACTGCTGAGCCAACAGTTCGATGGGCTTTTCCTCACATATGTGAGCCAGCAAGTCTCTGGTTGTTTTCCTGGAAGCTTGGAGTACAAGCTGTGCTGTATCTTTTTTTTTTTTTTTTTTTTTGGTTTTTCGAGACAGGGTTTCTCTGTGTAGCTTTGCGCCTTTCCTGGAGCTCACTTGGTAGCCCAGGCTGGCCTCGAACTCACAGAGATCCGCCTGCCTCTGCCTCCCGAGTGCTGGGATTAAAGGCGTGCGCCACCAACGCCCGGCCTGTGTCTTAAATCTCATATTTTACGTCTCAATTTGTGCTCTCACCTAGTCTCTGGACAGAATCTCGATATCAACCAGAAATAAGAACTGAGGGCAGCACCATCTACAAGGCCTTGGACATGAACGTGCTCTTCTAGATGCCAGGATTATACCAGAGCTTCAGTTCCAACATTGGGAAGCCATGCCTCGCTTTGAATTTTGCCATAAGCTTGTGTTTCTGCTCAGTTGATTGCAAAGGTCATTCTTTGTGAGAGTTCTTGGACTGAGCAACCTCCGCGTCAGATTAAAGGATTTTTTCCCCCCAATGGAATACTCCAGGACATAGGATGGATAACAGTGTTTGTCTGGGATTTGAGTTTTGTAGGATTTTCTCCTTTGTTCTGCTTTCTCGCTGCTATTCTCTGGTCAGGTATGGGTGTGGGAATACTGGTTCTCAGTGTGATGGATGATCTTCACCATCGACCACAGTGTTTGGTATGACTTAGGAAACATACGTCTAGTGTGTATGTGAGGAAGTTTACGGAGAAGCTTAACTGAGGAGGTAAGGCTTGCCCTGTAGAATATGTATTACACTGTCCTCTGACTTGGGGTCCAAGAATGAAGCGAGAAACAGGACAAAGCCAGCTGAGCAGTTAAGTAGTATTCCTCTTTTTCTGCCATCCCCTTTCTGCCATGAGGGAGAACTCTGAACTGTGAGCAAAAAATGAACCCTTTCCTCTTTAAGCTTCTTTTCATCAGGTGCCACAGCAGTGAGTCAATTAATACACAGGCAAGCAGGGGCTTAGAGGGAGGGAGCAGACTAGACCAGATTCAAAGGACCACAAAGCTTCCTAGCCTAGGAAATGTCATTGAGGGTTTTTTTCAAGTAAACATTAATGATATTATTTTGTTTCTGTGGTTTCACGAGGCAAAGTCTTATGGAGGCCAGGCTGGTAGTAAGCCCACTATGTCATACAGACTGGCCTTGAGCTGCTGGTCATTCTCTTTCCGGTGGTGGAATTCTAAGCATAGGCCACCACTTCCAGATAGGCACAAATTTACTAAAAGATAGTAATTAATTTGATAACTCTATAAAAGTTGACTTGGGCCATATTTCCCACCATTCCCAATGCTATGATGGAGAATATTCTTGGACTCTTTAATTGGCTATTAATGATGATGTCATCAAACCAAATCTTAATATTATAGTGGCCCTTGTTTGCATAAATAGTTGATAGCAAATGTCTCAAAGGTATCTCTTTTGCCTGGAGGAGACCATGTTCTCAACATGAACCTGGATTTAGATTTAATTTCTTTAAATTGTACTGCAAAGTGTAAGAGTCCTTTAAATCTTTAATGAACACAGGAAATGTTGATATTTCTTATGATAATGCTGATGGATTTTTAATTTAATTCAATTGAGCTTCTCACATCAACTATTTAAGATAATGAAGATTTCCGTTAAGCAGACCCATCTTAAGTATACTTGTCTTTATAATCTTCTTTTAAAATTCAAATTATAAGACAGACAAGATCACACCATTGAAACATTTCCAAAGTTGAAATTTTACTCTAAATTTCTAAGTTTTACAAAATATGCACACTTAGTTTTGGGTGTGCATATACATGAGCATGTATGAGTATACAGACAAATACATATTGATGTTCAGATGCAGATTGGGAATGTATAACTATTTAACACAAACCTTCATATTCTCATTATCAGTGAGAGTGAATACTTAATGAATATTTAATACTATCTAATGAATATCAACCAAAGAATATTTCATTTACTGTTAGACTGTCCTTCAAGAATCCGTACTGCTTGACTCATGTACAATTTTTTTTTCATTTAAAATTCTTTTATATTTATTGTTCTAAATTTATTATGTGTGTGTATGAGTGCTCTTCTTCCATGAGGCATGTGTGGAGGTCAGAGGACAACTTTCGGTAATCAGTTATTTCCCAGGGATCAAACTCAGGTCCTCATGTTAGATGGCGTGTGTCTTACCCACTGAGCAATCTTACCACCTCTATATTTTCTTCATTTTTAAAGCTAATCAAGTTCTGACAGTTTTGTCTCCATGAAATAAAACAATAACAATTTCAGTTGCTTTTATGAAGCTAATAACAGATAACTCTAACCCTTGGAATTTATTAGGCTTACTAATGTAACATTTAGACAAATTTTGCTGAGAAGAAGTTTTCTGTGAATTTTAAGTAAGATAATTTAGCATCTCTTTTCATCTCTTCCCATGGAATCTGAGAACTTTCAGAAAAACTCTTATAATAGAACTTCATACTTTTCTATCATTTAAGGTGCTATAACAATTTATTCATTTGTTTAACTTTAAAAACATTTTGCTATCACAACATAATTACAACATTGCACCCTTGCCTTTTCTCCCTCCAAGACCTTTCATATGCCCCTTCCTGCAGTCCTTCAAGCTCATGGCCTTGCCCACCACAGCAGTAAGCACACCAAACTCCATGGGGAAAGCCCATGAGGCCTCCACCTTACAAAGAACTGTAGGCAACCGAGGAAAGCTGGGAGCAGGAGGTGGTCTTCCCCCAGAGAAGAACACACCAACTTTGTCAAGTGTCAAATGGTCATCCATGAAAACATTCATACAAATATTTTTTCACACAAAAAATTTATGTGGGCTGAGAATGTCATATTTGGGGATATAAATGTATATACCTACATGCATACAATAATAATGTTTTTCTTTTTTACAAAGGCATTCTTTATTTTCATGACTTAACTAATTTGAATAGAACATCTTAATGTTTCATGACATTCTTTATTGGTATAATGAGTAATGTTAGTTTGAGCATCCATTTTCGGACATTCTATTGATAGCGTGTAGTTGTATCTGTAGATTTGTCAATGTACTATAAACTTTTGTTGCTGTGGGATGTTCTGTATGTTAAATGTGTTGCTCTGATTGGCTAATAAATAAAACACTGATTGGCCAGTAGCCAGACAGGAAGTATAGGTGGGACAAGGAGAGAGGAGAATTCTGAGAAGTGGAAGGCTGAGGCAGAGAGACGCTGCCAGCTGCCGCCATGAGAAGATGTTAAGATACCAGTAAGCCCCAAGCCACGTGGCAACTTATAGATGAATAGAAATGGGTTGATTTAAGAAATAAAAATAGTTAGCAAAAAGCCTGCCACAGCCATACAGTTTATAAGTAATATAAGTCTCTGTGTGTTTACTTGGTTGGGTTTGAGTGGCTGCAGGACTGGCAGTGAGAGAGATTTGTCCTGACCGTGGGCCAGGCAGGACCAGGAAAACTCCAGCTACATTTTGTTTAATAATGCTTGGCATTGTTGTAGCCTTTATTGTATCTGCTGTCTTATTACTGCATCTACTGATTATGTTATGCAAACGTGGTAGTTTTTCTATTTCTTACCCAAAATTTTATCGCTAATATTAAAGTACCTCATTGGTTACTAAATTGTTGAAAAATGAATGCTCAACTAATTTATAAACTTCACTGGGAAGGCTATTATATGTGTTGTACCTAACAATGAACTTTGTCTAGCTGTGAAGACTACGTACATAGCTATGAGAAGCATGACAGTGATTACTGCATTCAGAAGGCTCTGAGGAAAGGGATATAGGGCTGGGAGGTAGCTCACAGGTTAAAGCACTTGCTAGACAAGTGGGAAGGACCTAGTTCAGAACCCCAGAATGCACATGAAGATTGATGCAGCCATGCTTTCTGTAATCCTGGTACCCTTACAATGATGTGGGCAGATAAGGCAGAAGAATCCCTGGGAATTCATGGTTTAGCTACCCTGGTATACACAGTTGTGACCAACAAGAGCTATAGTCTTGTGCAAAGGGCAAAGGTGAGGCCCTTTACCTGAGGACCTTTACCAGAGGTTGTCCTCTGACTTCCACACATGCATTGGATTGGCCCTCATGCATTTTAAAACACTCACATAAATATACACATATATAAACACACATATACAAAGATTATAAAATAAATAAATAGAAAAATTTAAGAAAAATAGCTATAAAAGTAACCTTCAAATATATGTTCTATTAAACCAATTCACTAAAACAGGGTTTGGTTTTTTTTTTTTTTTTTTTTTTTTTTTTTGTTTTTGAGACAGGGTTTCTCCATGTAATTTTGGTGCCTGTTCTGAATCTCACACTGTAAACCAGGCTGGCCTTGAATTCACAGAAATCTGCTTGCCTCTGGCTCCTGAGTTCTGGGATTAAAGGCGTGCACCACCATCACCCAGATACAATTCATATTTCTAATATTGACATAATATAGATTTAAAATAAATCAGATAGTGACATAATTAAAAGATTAGGACACTGCCACACTATTCTAAGGAAAATAATCTAAAATTATAGAGTCCAGAAAACCACCTCTTATTATGACAAATTGATTTATAATAATAATGTCAATATTGCAGAGCAATAGTATAGAGTATATGAAGCAGAAAATTTGTATTTGTATAAGTAGACAATTATCTTATTTCCTTCGAAGATGTATAACAATAAATTCCAGACAAATCGACATATTATAATAGAGGGCAATAGCTATATGATTTTGTAGTAGGCAAGGTATCACATTACATCAGGAAAAACATGGAAAGATAAGTTCAAAAAAATCATCAATGAAGCCGGGCGATGGTGGTGCACGCCTTTAATCCCAGCACTCGGGAGGCAGAGGCAGGAGGATCTCTGTGAGTT
>CABHPR010153240.1:0-10982 GCA_902168415.1 Peromyscus melanophrys
GATGTCAGCCGGATGCTTCCTCATCCTATTACCTTGTGTGCCTATTAAAATCCCTGTGTCCCTTTATCCCAGCCACAGAGCTGAGTATCTGGAGTGAGTCATGTGACGGCTAAGGAGATGGATTAAAAAGAAAAACTAAATGACTCTGGGATTTTTACAGGATCAATGTCGTTCCAGAAGCCTCATGATCTCAGATGTCCTGGAGATTAAGTAAGCTCACAGCTCCTGAGGGTTGTATTAGTGAGACGGTGTCACCTGAAATCCGTTCCCTGCAATGTTCTCACCCACTGCTCACACCCTGCTTGAGTGAAGGAGTAATTAGGGGTGCTAGCAGAATCCCGTCTTAATCTTGACTCCTCCTAGGTACTGTGATAGTCATCGTCTTCTCAGCCAGGAGTAGATCAGGGCTGCATCAAGAAAGCAACACATGTATTAATTTAAAATTGCTTGCATTTGTGCTCAGAGTTTTGCTTGTCTTCTCTGGCACCGTGGCTTTTACACATAACATTATTCATGGCTCTGTAGTTGTGCACGCTGCTGATCCATCCAGGTGTGCAGACCCCTCATTTGGAATCACTTCTGAAAGTTGTCTGTCAGTCCCATTTTGAATTAGATAGAAGGAGACATTCTCTTTTACCAAAACCCTACCACAGAGCCTGGGGATGTAGCACAGTTACCGGAGTGCTGCTGTGTCGGAAGCCCTGGGTTCCATCCCTAGCACCACACGAGCTGGTGTGGTAGTGCATGCCTGGAATCTCAGCACACAGGAGTAGAAATGGGAGAATCAGGAGTTCCAGGTCACCCTCAGCTACATAGGGAGTTTGAGGCCAGTTGGAGTTCCTTGAGAACCTGTCTCAGAAAACTAAAGAGAGGGCTGGAGCGATGGCTTAGCAGTTAAAAAAAGAGCAAGAGACTGCAGTTTGGGTCCCTAGAACCTGATTAAATGCGGTGGCCATGGCATCTTGCCTTTAGCTTCAGTCTGGGAAGGCAGAGACAGGAGGTCCCCAGAGTGTGCCAGCTCATGAGACGAGCTGTATCCATGAACTGTGCGTTTTGTTGAAAGACCCTGCCTCAAAGAATAAAGTGGAAGATTGATCTAGGAAGGTTTCTGATATCGACCTCAGGCTTCCACATGCACACACACATACATGTGCAGTCATACACATGTGTTCCCACACACATAGACACACATGTATGCACACCACACACACACACATATACGTGAAAAGAAGAAAAAGAGAATATGAGACCGAGGTGGGGTTCAGTTTACCTCCTGTGTGTTGGAGGTGTGTTAGTAGCTGCTGAGGTACACAGTTACAGACACTGGGTTCTGGGGTGCTCATATCAAGTGACGCTAGGTCCTAGGAACTATTCCACAATGCTGTCCCCATAACTTCGCGCCTTTTTCCAACACTGCATGATGGTTGAGGGCACTGAGGAATATAGAGCTGAGTGACACCTTCTGTGCCCTAGCCAGGAAGGACAATCTAAGCATCTGATGCAGGCCGTCTAACTGTCCATGTCCCTAAGCATTGTGCCTCACTTCCTGTCCCCTGATCTGCCCTGGACTCCCTTCGCAGATATTTACAGAAGGTGGTCACAGGTTCATCTCTGTTAGCACTCGCATTCTCTGTATTAATGATGCTTGAAAGGCAACATTCTTAAGATAAGTGACTTTTCTTATCACCCATGGCCCAGCCAGACAGAAAGGAAGGAAGAGAGGAACACATAGCTCACCACATGCAGTCTTTAGAAATTCTGTCCTCCTAATCTGAAGTATCTTTGTAGGTATTCTTGGAATTTAACTGCAGTGTGTAAGCCATGGGTATGGAGAACAATGGAGGAATGCTTAGTTTGGAAGTCATTTATAAATATTTGTAAAGTCCTTCATGGGACACACAAGCCAAATTCCGTCTTGGACCCTGTTCTCATGTTCCCAGATTGCCCACGCATCTGAGTGCACCTACTACCCAAGCCAGAATACCCAGAGCCCTAGAATATAAAGACGCCAGCTCCAAAGCCCCAGAGCACTTGCAGGGTGACGTTATAAAGACTCGGGTTCCTGGGAACGTTTTATTTTATCACTCAGTTATTGTCCACAATCTGCCATCCACTCCAAGTTTCGTTGGCTTTAATGCGATCTTCTACCTTCTGGGCTATCACTGTTCTGCTGAGCACTTTCCCACCCAGACAGATAACAGCATTTGGTGACAGCCTTCAGTTTCATTACCGCTGAGAAGTCTCGCAGGTGTCGGGTTTCTCTGTGTAGGCTGATCTCCCGACTATGACTTATTTAGCCTGTTATTTATTGGCCCATAAATCTGGTGTGCCTCTGCAAAATAACTCACTAATTCTTCCAGCATGAAAAGCTCCAAAGATATTTATCAACACACTTGTAAGTAATATCGCCGGGAGGCTCCTTGGTCTATTGTAAGTTGGTTTAGTAGAGAGATCACCGGCCAATGGAAGTGTGACTGAAATTCCAGTTTTCAAGGTTTCTGTCATTCTCTGGAGGAGTATTCAAAAATGAAAGGAATCAGACTGTTAACGAAGTTATTGTCCCAGGTTTCTTTACGAGTCTCAGAAGTGAGGCTGGGGACATGTAACTTACTTGCCAACCAAACATGTGCCGCTGGGTTTCATCCCCAGGACCCACATTTAAAAAATCCAGACATGCTGGCAAGTGCTTGTGAACCCAGCACTAGGGAGGGAGAGGCAGCCGGATCCCTGGGGCTCACTGGCCAGCCTAGCCTATCTGGTAAGCTCTAGGCCAGTGAAGGACCTGTCTCAAAAAAATGGGAGGTGCCTGAGAAATGACTGTGCTTTATCTCTGTCTTCTCCATATGTGAATGCATACACATGTTCACTTGCACACATGTGAGCATGCACACACACATGCTCACTTGAGCATGGGTGCACACGAATGCATATGCACATGTAAGCTTGTATGTACATGTGAGCATGTGTACACATGAATGTGCCTGTGCACTTATAAGAATGTGGGAAAGATACCTATCCAGAAAGAGGCAAACATTTCAGATGATTCCTAGGATGAAGCACAAAAGAGAAAATTCAATCATCAGCTCAGCCAAGTTAAGGTGTAATCTATGAAATTAAATGCATTAAAATTTTCAACAAAATATAGTAGATAAGGTTCATTTCCGTTAGGTAATTTACTGTCCTGGCTGGTGTTCATGAGCAAATAAAAAGCTCTTTTCTTCCATGTTTTGCTCATGAACTTGTTCATGTATTTCAGAACTCCCTGTGCAGTGTATTTATCAAGAGCCACAACCATGTTGTGATTCTTTGAGCTGTTCTCATATTGGAAATCTAACACGTGGGAAACCACGTCAAGATACTTCTCATAGCTTTTGTGTGTTTGTGGGGGGGTGCGGGGGGTGGGTGGGTAGGACCGTGCATGCCCCTGTGGAGGCCAGAGGTTGACACAGGATGCTTCTGTGTTCTCTCATCACCTTGTTGTCTTGGGACAGGGTCTGGAGTTGCTCAGTGGCACTGAACTTCATCCGTTGGCTGGCTAGATGGCCAGGCAAGTCCCCGGAGTCTCTTATCTCCACCACTAGTGTGTGTGTGTGTGGGGGGGGGGGTTACTGGTGCATGCCCAGTCTTTTATGTTGGTTCTGGGAATCGAACTTACATCCCCAGGTGTGTGCGGCAAGTGCTTTATCCATGGAGCCATCCCCACAGCCCACAGCAGTGTTTAAAATACTATGGAAATAAGATGCCCAGCAGTGCAGCCATGGCTAAGGAAATGCTCTCCATATTCAGGACATTATCAGATGCATAAAGAAGAGATTCCTGTCATATCATACATTCAACATAAATGTGGGGTGTGTTCCAGGTTCTGAGACTACGTTATGACAGCATCAATGCCATTTGCTGAGGCCTGGCGGCAGAGAGTCTTTCTGGAGAGTTAGATATCAGTGAGATCAGCACTGTCTTTACATCTGGATCTTTACATGGAGTGAGTTTGATGGATTGTTTAAAACTTGTCTTACGGAGCTAGAGAGATGGCTCAGTGGGTAAGCGCACTTGCTGCACAGGCATGAGGACCTGAGTTTGAATTCCTAGCACCCACATAAATATCCAGGTGGGGTGGGGTACACACCAGTAACGCCAGAGCTGAGTAGGAGGAGGGCCACGGGGGCTTGCTGGCTATCAGTGAGAGATCTTGTATCAAGGAAATAAGGTGGAGAGTGATAAGGCAGGGCACTCAGTGTCCTTCTCTGGTTCTGTGCACCTTAGAATATACATGTGCACAAAATAAACATACAGAATAAGAACTTGTCTTATCCAGTGTTGCTGGGAGTGTAAACTAAGGTATGACTTTGGAAATTACTATGCGGCTTCTCACCAAATGGAAAAATGGAAATAGCGTCTGACCTGTCTATACCCCAAAGACTCTACACCCTACTTCAGAGACACTGGATCATCCGTGTTCATTGCTGCTCTTTGCACAATAGCAAGAAAAAATGCAGCCAATCTAGATGTCCATCAACAGATGCAGTGATAATGAAAATGTGGTCCAAACATCTGGTGTAATTCTACTTACCTATAAAGAAAATGAAATTATAAAGTTTTCAGGAAAACAGATACAATTGGAAAAGTTTCTCTTAAGCAAGTAACTCAGTCTAAAAGATGGACAGTGCCTGTTCTCATATGTGGATCCTGGCCTCTGCTAACATGTCTACACAGGGGAAGTAAATGTGAGTAAAGACTGGGAAGTTAGAGGCTCCTGAGACTGGGGGAAAAAGAACAGCTTTGAAGGAGTTGTGGGTAGAACAGAGTAGAAGGGGGATATTGGACCCAAAGGGTGTACCAGCTAAGTGAAGGGAGAATAGGGGAGAGAATTAACCAAAATAATATGTACGAAATTCCCATTTAGAAACTGGCAGTTGTAAGCTAATTTACAGCGAGATAGTTCAGCAGGTAAAGACGCCTGCCACCAAGCCCGACAACATAAGTTTGGTCCCCAAGCCCCACGTGGTTGTTGTCTGATCTCCATGTGCATGCCCTGCCCCCCTACAAATATATACGATGTTATAAAAATAAGCCAAAGCCACAAAATGAAAAAAAGAAAAATGATGTTACACTCCCCAAAGCATGGTAATAGAAGATTGTAAAAGAAATCAACATTGGTTAAAAATCCTTTAAAAGCTCCTGTCTTGACCAGGCTACTTGACAGGCTTGTGTTTGGAGCTGAGCCAGTGTGAGATGGGCGATACTGGTACTGATTTCGTCTGAGGTTCCACAGCAACACTCACTCCATCAACCTGTAAGAAAGTGGGCCTCTTGCAGCTCTCTAACGTTCTATTCTAGAAACTAAGCTGACCTCAGTGTTCAGGTCTAGCAGGGTTCCTGTTACCCGACATTTGAAGTTCTGCTGTGGTTTATTTTGTTTGACCTAACTGTTTTGGATAAGGACATTTCTGCTTTTCACACTGTTTTTGTTTTGTTTTTTAATCTTGTGGGGTAGAAATGATATGAATAATTGATGAGCATTTTTATTGTATTTCATGAAACTATAATGATGGGGGGTTTGTTGTCGGAGTCGAATAATGTGGTGTATTAGTTGGGCTGTTCTTTTGTAAACTCAGTTGTCTGCTCTTCAGAATTTAATGAGCTTTCCTGTGACAAAGGACTGTATTAGGTGTTTAAAGAAATTTGCTTTCTGTGGCTGGAGAAATGGCTTAGTTGTTAGGAGTACTTGCTGCTCTTGCAGGGGACCAGAGATAGGTTGCCATAACCCATACCAAGCTGCTCACAATCACCTCTAACTCCAGCTTCAGAGGATCATATGCCCTCTTCTGGCCTCTGTGAGTATTGCACTCATTTGCATAAAGCCACACATAGACACTCATATACACATAATTACAAAGAAAATAAAACTTAAAATAGAAAAGAAGAAAATTTGTGTTGGCTTGACTTTGCCTGTGGATGTCTAAGCAAACGTGAAGAAATGCTGCCATGCTAAATTCCATGATTTGGGTATTTATCTTTCTTAATGTGTTTAATACTGTGTTCATAGAAGAAAAGACATATATACCTTTGTCAGACTGGAGAGCAGAGGTAGCAGAAATCAAGGAAAGATTATCTTGCATTTCTACAAGTTTATAATATTTAAATTGATATTATTAGGTGGTTGATTCTGACTTCGAGTTGACTTTGGAAATCTCGCTATAGGAGAAAGGGAGGAAAAACGAAGATAAATGTATTTTCTGGCTACATAATATTTTGATTTTTTTATTGAAGTAAAACTGTGGTGTGTGTGTGTGTGTGTGTGTATGTGTGTGTGTGTGTGTGTGTGTGTGTGTGTGTGTATGCACGCACATGCACGCGCGCATGCCAGAGGTTAATATCAAATATCCTTTTTGGTCACTCTCTACTATTGACTTTGTGCAGGGTCCCTTACAGAGCTTACCAATTCAGCTAGACCAACTCACCAGTGGTCCCAGGATCCCTTTGTCTCTTTTCTCTACCAGTGTTCATTTTTGTGAGTTCTAGGGGATGGAACTCAGGTCCTCCTGTTTCCAAAGCAAGCTCTTTACGAAGGAAACCATCTCTCCAGCCTTTGATGTTGGGTATTCATGTATGAATATATATCTAATAATGTTTGAGGGACTTGGTTCTTGACCTTGCTTTTTTATCATAGTATCTTGCCTTAGTTTCCTATCCTGTTGCTATGATAAAGTACTTTGACAAAGGCAACTTAACAGAGAAAGAGGGTTTTGGTTTGTAGTTCCAGGTTATAGTCCATTATTTCACAGAAATCAAGATGGTGGGGACTTGAAGCCACTAGTTGTATTACAGCCACAGTGAAGGGCAGAGAGCAGTGAATTAACACGTTCATGCTAGTGTTAAGCTCATTTTCTCCGTTCTAACACAGTCCAGTGCTTCCAGCTTAGGGAATGTTGCCACCCACAGGCCACTAATCGAGATAAACCCAAACAGACTTTGCCCATAGGCAATCATGGTATAGAAGGTTCCTCACACTCCTTTCCCAGGTGATGCTAGATTTATGTATTTTACGTGTATGCATGAGTGTTTTGTGTACATGTATGAACATACACCTCGTGTACCTAGTGCCTGTGGAAGTCAGAAGAGGGTGTCAGATCCCCTGGAACTGGAGTTACAGACAGTTGTGAGCCACCATGTGGGTGCTCTGAAATGAACCCGGGTCCTCCACAAGAGCAGCAAGTGCCCTTAACCTCTGTAGCCCCTATGCAGATCTTTCTGAGAGAATATATAAAGACGAACATCACACTTTGTAATTTGTACCTGATGCCCCATGAGGCATAATTTCCACAACTGTGGCTGTACTGAGGGTCATTCAACAGTGTCCAGTGTCATATTGTTATACGCAGAACTGCAAAGGGCATGATTTTGAACAAACCTGCTCCCTCGCACTTCTGTTCATAAGGTAGATCTTAAACATGATTGCTGGATGAGTTGATAGCATAGACTTCAAATTCCTACAGATGAGAACTAAGTAATTTCCAGAAAATGTCAGTTTTCCTTTTCCACTGGTGTAAATTGTCTGTTTCCCCATACTTTTCGATAGTATTTGAATGTTATTAGTGTTTATAATTTTAGACCATCTAGTAGAGAAAACATTTGAGTTTTGATGGTGAGAAGTAGGTATTTTCCAGAATATATAAGTGACAGCAATCTTTGATGAGTGTGTAGTCATATTCTTCACCCGATTTTCTGTTGGGGTCTGTTTCTTCATGTTACTTGAGAGAGTTATCTTCATGCTTGGTCTTATTTTTTTAATAGGAGTTAGAAATATTTTGTTGTTTGGTTTAGTGTTTGGGCTTTAAAATATTACTGGTTTTGTATAAATTGTATATAATTTTCCCTGTATGGCTTTTGCGTTCAGTAACCTCCCTCCTTTGCTCTGAATTTACAAGATCACAGTGTAATACACTCTCACAAAATACTCTTGATTTTTAGGGTTTATGTTCTTTGCGATTTTTTTAGATTTACTTAATTTTATTTTATGTCTCTTGCCTGCATGTATATCTGTAAGCCAGTGTCCATGGAGGCCAGAAGAAGGCATCAGATCGGGATCTGATGGTAGTGAGCCATCACGTGGGTGCTGGGAATCAAACCCAGGTCCTCCAGAAGAGCAGCCAGTGCTCTAAACTTCTGAGCCATCTCTGCAGCCCCTGGTGTTATAGTTTTTAAGACTTGGTTTTTCTACAAATCTTTCAAAAATTTTGCATTATATGCTGTGTGAACTGGAGCCATGGAGGACTTCTTCCACCTGTGAAGCAAAGTGGAAGTAAAAATATTAAAATATTTTACTGAACCATACAATTAATTAATTAATTAATTAATTAGTTTTCCTTATCATCTAAAGTGTTGATTTTACCAGACTTTTATTAAAATTGACATAACCGAGCTCACGGTTCTGATTTTAGACTTCCTATTCTGTACCAGCAAGTTATTTGCCCTCTTTATAGTAACAACTACCTTAATGTTTGGGTTCTGATGTTTTAAGTGATGGTTTAATATCTTGTAGCACAAGACTTTCTTAAGGGTCTTGAGAATGGATGTTTTTGCATATGCATTCTTCCATGTGAGATTTGCAGTGATTTTTGCCTGGAATCCTCACTTTCCCAAATAATCTCTTTGCACTTAGGTTTTATTTTTGTGACTTTTTTTTTTTTGCCCTTTGCCTTTTCCCTTTAGGGAAATTTTCATGTTTTCTGGGTGATCACATGCACAGTCATTTTGTGTGTGTGTGTATGTGTGTGTGTGTGTGTGTGTGTGTGTGTGTCTCCTCTGTCTCGTGGGCGTACAAGATGGTTGCTCACTTTCTATGCATTGGGCTCAAGAGTACCACCCACCACACACACATGAATTTATAAAAGAAGTGCCTCGTTGTATTTAGAATTCTGCCTTCAGAGAATGAATTTTCCGTAAATAAAACACGTCTGTTATTTCACGACGGGAATTGAATTGCTCTATGTCAGTGTATGTCCTGTATTCAGTGACCCCTCTGCCATTAGTCATCTTTGCTCATCGTAACTGCTGCTTTGGTGGCTGCTTCTTTTGTACGGGACTTTAGTTTCCACTGTGCTAGCAGCTTAGACTTTTCTTCCTGTAATCAAAGACCACTTTTTCTCTGATGCAGTCCTGTGCTGCTCCCCAGGTAAATACATACTGTTTTTTAAACAGTTTAGTGTGTGTGTGTGTGTGTGTGTGTGTGTGTGTGTGTGTGTAGAGGTTTGAGCACGTGAATGTAGTACCCACAGAGGCCAGAAGAGGGCATTAGGTCCTCTGGAGCTGTAGTAACTGGCATTTGTGAGCTCCCCAGCATGGGTTCTGGGAACTGAACTTGAGCCCTCTCCAAGAGCATCCAACAAACTGTTTTGACATGTTTACCTGAAGGCCACTTTGTCCAAATACCAACTACATAGGAGCCCGTCGGATAGCTCACACCTTGTATTTCAAAACACTGCTCTTGTGTCTCAGAAATTCCCCTTCTCCCTTTCTTACCTGTGCAATGATTTCTGAGGTGTAAACAGAAAACTCTGTGGTCACTCGGGGATGCCCAGTTTAGTCTTCCCATGGGGAGGCATTAGGAGCTAAGGATGGTGCCCAGCCATGTGTGTGGAGGAGAACCTCTGTGGGAAACACAGAGGCTATTCTACTTTTTAACATGGAAGCTTGCCTTCTGTAGACTCATTTTAGGCAATCCAGCTAATCCAGGGGTGTCCAACCTTTTGGCTTCCTAAGCCTCTGTCTTAGACCCCCCCCCCATTGCTGTGATAAAATACTCTGACAAAATCAAGATAAGGGAGAAAAGCTTTATTCAAGAGTAAAGTCCATCATGGTAGGGATGTCACAGCTGCAGAAGCTTGAAGTAACAATGACCTTAACCACCAGTGTCCCTGGAGTTTCTCTTTGATGGCCTCCTGGACTCTGAATCAACTTTTGCCTGCCCTCGCAGAAGCTCATTACATTATGCCTTGCTGTTTTCTTTGTCAAAACCCTTTGAAGAATGTTTCTGTCCTTTTAACAATGTCAGATGTCTGATGGACCCTTAGTCCTCTTCCTTCAGGTTCAAACCAACTCTTAAAAAAAAAAAGTGTTACTTCCCTGCCTCAGAGCCAAGAGAGGCTTTACAGAAATGAGAGTGATTCTTCTGCGTGTGTGCCTGCACGTGTGTACACAGCATGTGGAACCAAAGGCTAACCTTGGGTGTCACATTGTTCCTCAGTCACCAACCACCTTGATTTTTGAGGTAGGATCTCTCATTGGCTTTTAGCTTCCAGATTGGGTTGGGCTAGCTGGGTAGATAGTCCCCAGGGATCTGTGTATCTATTCCTTTCAAGAACTGGGATTCTAAGCATGTGCCATCACTGCTGGATTTTTTCTGTAGTTTATTGGGATCAAACTCAGGTCCTGACGCTTGTATAGCCACTCTACTACCTGAGGCATCTCCCCAGTGCCCTGGTGACTGTAATAAGAGGTCTTGGGAGGCCTGGCTTGTACACCTCTAACAGCCCCTGGGCCGTCTTAACTCTTGACCCTATAGAGCAGTCTTAAAAGGCTTGAAGACCTTCTCAGCTGTTGGCCAGTTTTGTGTTGGAATTTCTGACCTCCCCAACCAAAAAAATTAGATCTCTATATCTGTTTTAATTTTTACATCAAAAAATAAAATAAAATCTTGGGTTAGAAAGATGGCTCAGTGGATCAAAATGCTTGCCACCAAGTATGATAAGTTGAGTTTGATTCCAGGGACCCAAAAGGTGGAAGGAGAGAACTGACCTCATTAGCTATCCTCTGATCTCTTTGTGTATACATGTGTGTGCCCATGGCTGTTTGAAACCTGGAGCTTATGCAGGGACACTTGGCTCAGCCTGGGAGGAGGGGACTGGACCTGCCTGGACTGAGTCTACCAGGTTGATCTCAATCCTTGGGGGAGTCTTTGCCCTGGAGGAGATGGGAATGGG
>CABHPR010153241.1:0-21770 GCA_902168415.1 Peromyscus melanophrys
GCAGCTGGAGTTCCAACCTTAGAATGTTGGTTTTTCAGGAGCTGTCCCTCTATCTGTTTTTTAGAAAAGAAGTCCCTCACTGAAACTTGAGGCTCCATTGTTAGGTTAGACCAACTGGCCAGTGAGCCCCAGGGATCTTCCTGTTTCTGCCTGCCTGCATTAGCATTACAAGTGCATACCACCATGCTTTTCTACAGTTGTTAGGTGGTATGGGTTCTGGGGATCAATTCCATGTCCTCATGCTTATACAGCAAGCATGTTACCCACTAAACTATCTCCTTAGCCCTGATTGTTCTCTTTTTAATATTTGATGTTAAGCAAAATGTAATGTTTACTTACTGACTTGGTGGTTTCTTGAAGAAGGGATTAAAATATAGATTATTTCTAATTTATTCTTAAGAATAAAAATTCACCCCCAAAATGTGGTAGAGCAAAACTTAACAATTCTTATCCATTTCTCTCAAGAGTCTTCTAGTAATAAGTTGGTGATAATATTTTTCATTGGACCTCCAAGTTAAATTATCTGGCTACTCCTGGTCATATAATTTCACTTAACACATAAAATTATTTTGATTTCCTCTAAGCATCAAAAAGTGGCAGAGCTAATCTAAATAAGCATTTGGGTTTAAAGAGGACACGGCCAGTAGGGTGGCCACTAGAGTTTTGGTGACATCAGTGCCCAGGCATCTTCAGCTCTTCCTGCAGATAAGTTGAAAAAGAGGCTAACTCAGTTCTCCTGTATCCATTGGTTGGCAGACTCTCACTTATCTTTAGTGCTACTTGGTGACTGTGAAGCCAAGTGTTTCCTTGGGCTAGGCACCTGGAAAAGGAGTTGATAATTGCTGCCTGAGCTTCCTGCAGTCAGCCTTTTTTTCTCTGTCTAAGGGGTGGTCTTCCGATGGTCTCAGGAATTCCATGAATGTCAAGAATGTGCAAGAGTCTGCCACTCTGATTTCAAGGCAATTTCACCTGAACTCCATTCCCCTTTGTGACTGAAGTCAAGGGAACTTCAGTGATTAGGTTATTCTCTTCAAGGAAAATTTCTTGTTAAGGTTGTGTGTCAACACTGGGAAAGTCACTGTGAAAGGTATTCTCATTTATCTTAGCCACTCTGTCTACAAAGTTTCTTTGCCTGAAAATCAATGTAACAGATTTTGGAATGACCCAATAATAAGTGTTATATTTCTTCCATAGCAGGAAAGAAATTTTTTTTCCCAGGTATGGTCTTCTATTCCTCTTTTCTTTAAGTCCCAGGAGTGGTATTTAATCTTTGAGAACATTATATTTTGCATATGGTAAAGATTGTTAAAACCATTGGGGAAATTTATCAGGAAATTGATGCATTTTTTTCCTTCGTTCTTTCCTTCACAGAAGTAGCAATGATCCTAACACCATTTTCTGTGATCTGAGATTCTTGATAATGGGCTCAGCCTTAAGGATTTAGTTGAAATATGTGCGTATAGGCTTTGCTCATATCCATTTGGCCATATGCTTAGCAATAGATGGAGATGAACCAGAATCAGCTTCAGTTTTTAAAGCTCAGCTTGCTGACCCCCCCACCCCCACCCCCCCACCCTCGCACAGTTTCTGATTTGGTGTTTCTGAGGTAAGCCATACAAATCTGCCTCACCAGCTTCTAAGCAATATTGATGCTGTTTTCTCTGGACCACAGTTTTTTTTTTAAAGAAGACTCTTTAAAGAAGGAAGTAAGAAATGCCCCAATGCCCAACATCTGAAGCTGTTAGTCCTTCTACTAAGGTCTCCATCAAATCTGTAGGAGTGTTGAAGTGTTGGAGCAACCTCCATTACTCTCAGAAAGCTGATTGAATCTATCAATGTCCCCCTGTTAAAAACTATGAAAGATGGACCAATGTTATAGTTAAAACATGACCTCAAGTACCGTGATTTTTGTTTCAAACCCTCATCTTGGAACTGTTAAACTGTGAATAAAATTATTAGAAAAACTGCTTGGATAGTTAGGTTTTAGTATACCAATTTAACACCTTATTGAGAAGAATGTGCTTTTTCCATGTCACATGGCTTAAAAGATTATTTAAACCAGGACAAGCCTTGATATGTCTGAACTGAGTTAATGAGTAACTGAATAATTTACCCATATGTGTAGAATAATCCTCACGACCATATGCTATAATAAGGAAAGCAATCAACAGTTTCAAAAACTGACATCACCGACCTATTGTTTTCTTTTAAGTTAACTGATAGTTCCTACATGCCTTAAAGGGAAATCTGGACTAATTAGCTGAGAAGGGAGAAACCACCTGGCAGAGAGACACAACTCGAATTACATATGCAAGCCCAGTCACAAAGTTAGGTTACAGCTTGTGGAGATGGATGAGAAAGCAGGGTAGTAAGAAGCCATTGCCAGTCAAAACTCCGAGATAGAGTCTCTGCCAAGTGACTTAACGACAAGTTTCAACAATGTTCTGGATGGTTGTGAGAAGAACAAACATTGGGCTAGATCACCCGTTACAAATGATGTCAGTCTTCATGTCTTCTTCCTCTAAGTGGCTTCAGAGGGCTTTATGTAGACATTCCTTCTGAGAATTGAGTGATGAGTCAATGGCCTCTAAAGGCAAAAGTGTTAAGACTTTTCAGATGAAAGCTAGTTTCTACTATTTAGTGACAATAAATAGAATTAACAAAGTGAGAACAACAGGCTCAAAATCCACTTACTGACGTAGAACTACAATTTATGGTCTCCCAGCTCAGTGCTTGTGTTGCACAATTCTAGGAGGCACTATTTGGAGGAAGGGTGTTTGGATCATTTTAAATTTTCCAAGGGGATTTTCTCCATCAAGTTAAAGAAATATTGGACAGCTAGCTCTCCAGGCTTGGGGTTCTAGACACTTCCTCCTGTGAGGCACCTTCTCATTCTGTTCTCCAGGAGACAGCTGAAAGGAAAGCCTGACGGTCATTGGAGAGGGACTCTTAGGGTTGTCACCTGACATTTTCCACATCTGCTCCCTGCCTGCCTGCTGCTGTCTCCTCTTTGTGCCACCCTGACTGTGTTAACTGCTGCCTTCACCCTGCTTTCTCTTGGCTCTTACTGCCTCTGCCTGCATCAAAGTCAGAGGATTTGGAGAATCCCGAAGGGATTATAGTCTGGCCTCTAAGTAACCTCAGCCAAGCAGCTCTTTTGGCTACCCCACCCAAAGGAATTTCACAATTTCACTAGTTTTGCCAGTTGCCTCGAGCTAGATTAGAGAAACCTTGTGTACTGTATGCTTTTCAAACACAACTTCTTCCCTGCCCCTGCGATTGAATACGGAGCTAAACACAATTGAAAATCAGGTATCGAGTAAGTGTTTCTGTAAGTGCTTGAAAGTATGACTTCGTTCTCTGTAGGACAGCCGTCAACTGTAGTAACGTCCACTCTCCTGATGTTACAGGTGAGGGAAGCAGGGCCTCAGAAAGCTAATTTCCTTAAGATTTCTCACATAGCAAGAGGTAGGGCTAGAGCTCAGGGCATCCAGGTTTAAAGTTTGTGCTCCAGCTTTATTTGCTGAAGCTCTTGCGGCCAACAGAGTGACTTCTCCCTCCTACGGGGACATATGCTGTTTCTCCTTAATGTCTGTCCCTGCTCTTCATCATATTTAAATGGTCTAATCTGTCTACTCCCTTCTAGTACCACAGGATCTGTTCTGGTCTCCCAAGACATGACTGCCACACACAAGGTCAGGAGACCAGGAAACTCTCACCAGGGCTGTGAGAATTCCCTCTGATCTTATTGGCATCCATACAAATAATACCTCTGGTGTTCTTTATCTTCATTTTATCACTGAAAGAAATGATCAAGGCAGTTCTACCTCAATAATCAGATAGCTTGCCCCTCCTTTCCACTTTTAATATCAAGATCACATTCTTTGAAGGTAACATTATTCTAATTAGTCAGAATTTATTAAATAGGTATATTGGAAAGAGGGTTGCTTATGGCTCCATTCTCTTTGATTTACTGCGTTCAATTAAAATGGAAATTACTTTTTACGTATTAAAAACATGCATAGCTTTGAAGAAATATATTTATAACTGTATAGCACCTTCATTTTAGAGAAGTATGTAGAGATAAGAAGTGACAATTCAAATATTGAGCTTTTTAAAAGCAGGAGATAAGTGGATCATGTTAATTTTGATAAACTTATATGAAGTAGTATACAAAATCCAGAAAAACCTCAAAACTGAGACTTACGTACTGATTTCCATATACACCTTGAGATCATTCACGGAAACTGAGACTCACTGATTTCCATATACACTTTGAGATCATTCATAGAAACTGAGACTTACTGATTTCCATATACAACTTGAGATCATTCACGGAAACTGAGACTCACTGATTTCCATATACACTTTGAGATCATTCACAGAAACTGAGACTTACTGATTCCCATGTACACCTTGAGATCATTCATGGCTTCTTCTAACAGATAATAAGATCCTTTTGTATAAGCAGAGACAGATCCTGAATGACATAGAAATGTTTCCTGCCCTCGTGGTATTCAAAGGCTAGTGGGACAAATAAACCTTGAAATAAGTGACTCCAGTGAAATCTTTTGTGAATTTTCATGGTAGATGGAGTACAGTACACAGAAATGCTCTAGAAAGGACCTAGTCAAGGTAAAAGCGAAAATCTTCCAGAAGATTTGGTATTTATGTAGGATATGGAAGTTCAAGGATTCCAAGTAAACACAATAGCATGTGTGTAAAGCCAGAGGTAAAGAAGTACATAACATAGCCCAAAAACTGAAACATCAGTTAAAACCACATTTCATTTAGCTGAATGAGAACATTCAGTCCCAGAAAGTTGCAGAAAGCCAAATGTCCGTTGGTGCTACATGTAGAAAGCAGGTCATCTGAATTCAAGAACTGGCCTCCTGTTGTTAGTTTTTTATTCTTTTGGCTTTTTTGAGGGGTCTACCACCCATCTCCTAAATAAATTGTAGCCACGTATGTAGTGATATATTGTGTACCCTAATAAAATTTGCCTGAAGACCAGAGAACAGAACTGTGTAGCTGGGTGGCTGGCCCATTCTTTTCTTGCTCCCTGATCTTTTTCTTCCCATATTTCTCCTTCTATTTATTCTCTCTGCCTGCTAGCCTCACCTATCCTTTCTTCTGTCTCACTATTGACCATTCAACTTTTAGGCCAATCAGGTGTTTTAGACAGGCAAAGTAACACAGCTTCACAGAGTTAAACAAATGCAACATAAAAAGAATGCAACACATCGTTGCATCATTAAACAAATGTTCCACAACATAAACAAAGATAATACATCTTAAAATAATATTCTACAACAGCCTCCTACCATTGCTTCTACGGCCTTGTATTGGGTGGTTACACCTTGAAGCAAAGCTGCTGTTGTCTCATGACTCAGAAATATAATCTCTTTCTAGATTGATGGAAAAGTTTGTTAGAGAAAGATCTACCAAAAATGATGTCAAGAACTATGCAAATCTAGCATTTGTCATCTTAATGGTGCTCTATGTATAGCACATATTACATAATTACATTTGTGGCTGAAGATTCAGACCAATCAAATATAAGTTAGTGATATCTTAAGCATCTCTTGAGGAAGATTCTATAACCACTGGACTCCAGTGACCTTTTAATGGTTCCTGATGAGTTATCCAAACTTGAACCATTGATCTTGACCTCCTCTCAGGTGTTTGAATTCTCTTAGCTTCTTATTTATGAACCATTGCTGCTGTGACCATCAACATTTCTGTTTATTCTCCTGCTTGCTTACCTGGCTACTGGTTCCTGATTTATTGTTTTCTGTGATTGAGCCCATTTTCTCCATATGAAGTGAAAATCTCCATCAAATCATAGAATGAGAAATGAAATTTTAAATTTTGCCTCCTTACTGGATTTCTTTCCTTCTCCCATTTAGAGCTTGCATTTTATGGATGGTCATATTTGCAGCCTTGTTTAAGATTACTGGAGCCTCTTCCATAAAGAAAAGGATGGATTCTAATCATGGGCTAGAATCATTTTTCCAAGCGTTTTTTACACAGTAGAATACAAGAGTTTTCACAGTGCTTATAGATGTTGAACAAAAATAGAAAGAATTCTTAGTTAAATAATCTCCAGCGACTACTGAAGAAACAGAAGCTAATGATTTGCTTATACTGCAGAGCTCTTTTCAGTCTTTATTATGATAGTGTGCTTATATTATAAATCTGCAATTATATGCAGCATTTAATAATTATTTGACCAAATTAACAATAAGATTAAGATTAATAAGATTAACAATAAAGATTATATTTTTTATTTGTTACTTTTAAAGACAGGATTTTGCTATGTAGACCAGTCTGACCCTGAACTTGTGATCAGTCTGTCTTATCTTCTTGAGTGCTAGGGTTACAGGCATGTGCCACTAAGCTTAGCAGTAATGAGATTCTTATTCTTCCCGGAGTAGTAGTCTTGCCTTATGCTAGGTGTTTTGATCTTGTCTTAGAGATCCTTGTTTCAGAAGAGAATGGCAGTAGTAGACCATTCCTTGATACTCCGGGATACAAGAAAAATGAAGTTTTTGTATGGCAGCTGCCATAATTTAGTCAGTATTTAGTGACAAAGAATGAAGGTTTTAAAGAAGGCCAGTGCAGACAATTTTGGAAAAGAGAAGTGGTGACTATGAAGGCTTCTCTCTTAGCTGTTTAAGGCAGGTCTCTCACTATATTGAAAACTTGGAGTGCCCATGTAGAAACAGGCTATCAGATCCTGGTGGGTAATGGATATGGTATATCTAGGCCATGGTCAAAATCCCTGGCTCCCAAGTCATACACTTTTATTTTCCTATTTAATATCCATGACTTAGGAGACATTTTGAAATACACATGCATGCCTTTTCCCATCCACACTGTTTATACACTGTGTTTTTAAACTTGTCATTATATTTGTGAACTCCTTCTACATAGAATTGTTCATTTAAATATAACTACTATGCAGGGGCTAGAGATATGGCTCAGTGATTAAGTGCCCCTGTTGCTCTTGTCGAAGACCTGTGTTCAATTCCAAGCACCCACATGGTGGATCATAACTATCAGTATCTCTAGTTCCAGGCAATATGACACCCTCTTATGGCCTCCAAGGGCACAAAGCACACATGTGGTACACATACATACATGCAGTAAACATTCATACACATAAGATAAATAAATGTAAAAAACTTTTTAAAATAACTACACAGAGCTGGGCAGTGGTGGCATACACCTTTAATCCCAGCACTCAGGAGGCAGAGCCAGATGGATCTCTGTGAGTTCAAGGCCAGCCTGGTCTACAGAGTGAGATCCAGGACAGGCACCAAAACTACATAGAGAAACCCTGTCTCGAAAAAACAACACACACACACACACACACACACACACACACAAACACACACAAAACCAAAACCAAAACAAAAAACCAACCCCCCCAAAAAAAACCAAAAAAAAGAAAAAAAAACCAGCAACAACAAAAAAATAACTATACAGAATTCTACTGCATGTCTATTTTTTATTAGTCATATATTGATGGGCATGTAATGTGGCTTACAATCTTGTAATGGTTCAATGGTTATTGAACATTCCTTATTTCACCCACATGATGATTTTGTAAGATATTTAGAAGTAGAATATTTGACTAGAAAAGAATGTTAATTTTGATACATATTTCTAAATTTTCCTCTGTAAAGTTAGAACAAATTTATTCATACTCCATAATATATGAAAATTTATAATACACTTTAAATATTTTTTTGTTCAAACTAAACAGTGTTACTGAAGTTGTAATTTTTTTTTGGCTTTTTGAGACGAGGTTTCTCTGTGAAACAGTTCTGGCTGTCCTGAAACTCACTCTGTATATCAGACTGGCCTCAAACTCACAGAGATCTGCCTGTCTCTGCCTCCTGAGTGCTGGGATCAAAGGTGTGTGCCACCACTGCCCAGCCAAGATGTAATTTTTTAATGAGAGTGTATTGGAAAGTATTTTCTGAACAGGACACCGATATCATAAGCATTAATAATTAATAAATTGTATCTTATGAAGATGAAAATCTTCTGTATGGCCAAAGATATCATTTGTGCAAAGTGACAGCCTACATAATGGGAAAAGATCTTTACCAATTATACATCTGATAGAAGATAAGTATCTAAAATATATAAAGTACTAGAAAAAAACTAAACATCAAGAAAATAAGCCCCTTAAAAAATGGAGTACATAGCTAAGCCGAGAGTTCTCAAAAGATGAAACAAAATTGGCTGAGAAATACTTAAGGAAGTGTTCAACATCCTTAGTCATTAGGGAAATGCAAATTTAAACCCTTTTGAGATTTCATGTTACACCAGTCAAAATGGACAAGATCAATCAAACAAATGACTACATACACTCGCATGGCTGATGGGAAAGGAGAACACTTATTCATTGGTGGTGGAAGTGAAAACTGGTACAGTCACTATGAAAATCAATGAGGTGCTTTCTCAGGAGGATGGGAATAGATCTATTTCAAGATCCAACTATACTACTCTTGGCCATATGCCCAAAGGATTCTACATCCTACTACAGAGGTACTTGATCATCCTGTTCATTGTTGCTCTATTCACAATAGTCAAATATTAGAAACAGCCTAGATGTCCAAGTGATGAATGGATAATGAAAATGTGGTATATTTACACAATGAAATATTATTCATCAGCTAAGAAAATTAAGTTATAAAATTTGCAGATAAATGGGTAGAGCTAGGGAAAAAAAATCACCCTGAGTGAAGTAACATAGGCCCCAACAGAAAAATATTGTATGTTTTATCTTGTATATGGATGTTAGCTTTTAAAGTTTTCAAAATAACCAGAGGTTAGGTATTTACTAAAGGACTTGGGGGAAGGGAGAGGATCTCTCAAGGAGGTGGAAATAGAATACAGAGTGATGAAGAAAGTGGGGGAAATTAGAATAAGAGGACTAAAATGGGAAGAGGATGGGAGAGAAGGATAAAGAAGGGACTCCAGGAAGGAACAACTAACACTAAAGGCTATTTGAAAAAAAATGAAAACCTGCAACTGTAGAAGCTTCCTAAAATACATACATATATTGAATGGATCTAAATGGAATTACCAAATAATAGGGGAGAGAATGCCTGTGGTGATATTTTATTTGTGCTGAAATGTGATATTTTATTTGTATGTTAATAAATAAAGTTCGCCTGGAGATCAGATGTTATAGCAAGCCATAAACAGAAGTTAGGTGCTGGTAGCACACACCCTTAATCTGATCAAATGGCAGGCAGAGTTTCTGTGTGGTCAAGGACACAGCCAAGCTGGTGATACATGCTTTTGATCCCAGTACCAACAATAGAGACCTGGAGGTCTGTATAGACAGGCAGTGACGAGGAAATGATGTGGCTGGGCTTAGAGCCAATGAGAAGGCAGAACAGAAAGTCAATAAAAAGACACATTCTTGAATTATAAATCTGTTTGCTGAGAATGAATGTATTTTATTTGGTTTAGTTTTGCAATCTTGTTTCAGGATAAATATTTGTCTGCAAGCACACACACACACACACACACACACACACCAAAAGGAGCTCCAGCTCAGAATAAATGAATATGGGCATCTCAGCATGAAAGTCTTAGGTCTAATATTTTGCATTCAACAGAAATATGGCAGAAATCCAGGGCTTTGTCTCTTTAGATCTTTATTTACACTGTGTATATTCCATGCTGTGTTATTTGATGGGAAACCATGAGCATCAGGGGTGAGGTGAGCAAGACATGTTAGTACATGCCTTCTAGCACCTTGTAAAGCATGTTGAATGGCCTCAGTTTTTTGTGTCCAAAGCAGAAAGGTCTGGACTTGATAAGTTTTCTTAACTAAAGTAAGGAAGCAAGGATGCAGTTACAGAAACATCAAGGGGTCAATAAAGCTAGTAGGATAGTAACTCCTTTGTGCCCTACCTTCAAGACCACCCAGCACTACGGTGGGCCTAGCCTGTCAACGGTTTGCAAATTAGGTTTAGGCTCTTCAGAACATAAATGACTCTACGGACTTAACAAATGTCCCTTCGTTACTGTTGAAGCCCAGTGTCATATTTTGTGACAACACAGAAATAGACCTATGGGACATTTGGGGATAATAGCTGTTCACTCTTTATAATGTAATCTTGGTTACACTTCGTTAAATAAGAAGTGTCAAACAGTGACCTAAAAAGGATTTCTCTAGCTATTTTGTCTCCACTATTCAAGTTGTTTCTGCATAGTATTGGACATTCCTGGGACATAGCTCCTATATTCTTATCATCTTTTGTCTCGGTGCTGTGGGCGTGTGAGCCACATGGCATCTCTCTCCTCCCATTCTCTGGGCCTTTGTTAGGAGGAATTTGCTTGCTTTTAATGCCCGCAAATGAACTACTTCCACGGTTGGAATTTCTTGAGGATGTTGCTGCTGTAGTTGTAGTCAGTGCTCTTTATGAAGAGTATGAGATGAACAGAGTCCACCATACCATTAGTCTGGTCACCAAAGTGATGTTGGGGCCCTACTCACCCATGCTTCCACTAATGTCTGTAGCTCCTTTCCCATAAGTATGGATCTGCTGGTTTTTGCCTTTCATTAGCCTTTGGGAGTTTTCACAACAAATATTAGGGTTTTATGGCTGTTTATTTATTAATGCTTTCTTCTGCAAAGACTTAGAGTGAATTGATGTGACTGAGGGAACAGTTCTAATGACAAGATTTATGGTGTGCTTAGAATGACTCTTATCTTTAAAGGCTGGCTGCTGTTTGAAGTATACATTTCCTGTTGACCCTTTGTCTTCACAGAGTAAACAATGTCCCAAGAATTTCCTTAAGTCCTTAAGTTCACAGATTCTTGGTGGCATTATTGTACTATATCTTTTGAGGGTAACCATGTGAAAAAAGTGTTACTTCAAGCCCTTTTCAAAGTCCATGACTACTGATGGATAGGAAGTCTCACGTCTGCAGCAGAAAGAAAATTAAAAGAAGGCAAAAATGGATCAAGGAGTCTGGAAAATGTTGACCTCTGGGAAGATCAGTTAATCCCTTATTTTCTCGACCTATATGATTTTCACTGAAGAGGTTATAAAGAACATGGAAAGTGAAGGAAAATTCTTTGTGGGTCCTGGGACTTCTTGATATTTGCGTCACTAGTGACAAATGTTTCATGGTCAATATCTTCGTTAGTCCTTAAAAATTCTTGTGGTTCTGATATTAGGATTCTGGCCTAGTTGGTATAGATATTAAGAATGGGAAATGTTAAGTAGTTGGCTGATCTCATGCAGCTGATAAGAAGTGCATTCTGGGTTCTGACTGTGGAGCCTTTGATGTTTCAGCTATACAATTCTGACTTTTTGTTCCATGTATACATTCATTTAGAACTCTTTCTGTAGCCCAGAAATGTCCCAAACCTTACTTGGTACTTCTTGGTTACATAATTAGGCTTGAGTTGTATCATTAGGCCGACCTTTAGGAATTGCCAATTTTATTTTCTTAGGGCAGGGTCTCATGCAGCCCAGGCAGGCCTTGAACTTACTGTGGAAGTGAGGATGACCTTAAACTTCTGGTATTCCTTCCTCCACGTCCTGAAAGCTAGGATTACAAGCACATACCACCATGCTCAATTGGAATTATTGTTTGTTTTTTTTTTTTTAGATCAGGGTTTCTATTTATTAGAAGCCAGTGACATCTCCCCCTCCCACACCTTTGCTGAGTTGTGACAGCCTAAACCAAAGATATCTCCACACATTATCCTGTATTGCCTAGTGATCAAATTGCCCCTGCTTGAAAACCACTGACTGAAGAATTCCAGTCCAAAGCATCTCACCAAGATGACTCCTCTACTCCACTCTGCTCCACTAATGCTTATCACGTACTATAGTTACATTTGTTACATCAATACCTGGCTTTTTTCAGAAGAGGGTGCAGAGATCTGTGCTTAAGTGTGAATGAAAGTGAAAGACTGCAGAATGAGAGGTGGGCCAGATGGAGTTGACTGTCAGGAACCTCTGTGAATGAACAGATGGTACCCCAGTGCCTTCCTTTTTGATTCTTCCCTCCTTAGTCAGAAAGATGGAGAGAGGACCATTTAAGAGCCTGCCTGTTATTGACCCTCTCTCATCCCCATCCTCCATGGGTTTCAACTTTTATCTGAAGTTATTGTGACATCTTAGCCCTGAGTTTCCTGTTTCCCTCACCTTTTTCTTACTTTGCCATTTCTTGGAGATTTTGAAAAGACTTGTCCTGGTGAGATTAAATTTGTGTATCAAAGGGAGTGTTACATCCTTTACATGGGCTTTACTCCCTCCCAATGACAACAGCTCTCTTAGCTCAGCCGATGTCATGGCAGCACTTGATAACTGTGATTAGATGCATCATAGCACACATGGACACATGTGTTTAACAAAGAGAGTGATCCTTTTGCTCCAAGTAAAACAGTGTATTTTTGTTCCTGTATGCTATTGCCTTATCTAGACACCTCTTAATGTGGAACAGCTTCAAAATTCACCTCATCTTTGATCAGATCCTCACCAATCTCTACAGACAGCATTCTTGTGTCTGCTGGGCTGTCTTTAAAGAACACTAGAGAAGAACAAGTTAGTCTTGATGGCTTGAGTTTAGTGGAGGATGGGTAAAAAGGAATTTTGAGTGCTTATCTGATGGCACGAAAATATGAATGGCTAATGTTTCTATTAGAGTAACCATTGGTTTCATAGCCCTCCTTATCCCTTCTTCCAGCAGAATTCTGTGTTAGCTAGTTTGGAACAATTATGACCTTAGGCACCATTTGCATGTTAATCACAGATAGTTTTATTGTTGTTGTTGTTGTTTACTTTTATTTAAATAGGCAGTCATTAATTATTGAAGATCAAATGCATGCATTATAGCCATAGGCTTATTCAGTATATGATACATAACTTCCAGAATAATGAATAACATGGTACATACACAAAAATATATCCATGTTGGCGATTAAACAGAGTGCCATTTCCTTGTTTTATTATAACAACTTGTATTAAATTTTAAAGCATGAGGAATTGAGTTTGGATCCCTATCACTCATGTAAAAAGTCATGTAGTGGCACATATCTATAATCTTAGTGCTGGAGAAGCAAAGACAGGAGGGTGTCTGAAGCTCCTTGGGCGGCTAACCCTTCTGAATCAGTGAAAGATCCTGCCTCAAAAATGAATGTAGAATACTGAAGTAGATACCTAATGTCAAACTCTGGCCTATACATGCATGTACACACACATATAAATGCACCAACATACACATGCATACACAAACACATGCATACTTACCTACAAATATTGACATCACTAGTTTCATGTTAATGTGAATGGCTGCTGCTTGTTAAAAAAAACACCACCAACAACAAAAAAAACCTCTTCCCTTTGATATTAACAATGATTTTGTATTTTACTTATGAAAATTCATCATCTTATTACTTATTCAGAAGGTAATAACTTTCAATAAATAGTGGAAAGCCAGACATGGTGGCATGCAACTTTAATCCCAACAATTGGGAGGCAGAGGTGGGCATATCTCTGTGAATTTGAGGTCAGCCTGGTCTACAGGGTGAGTACCAGACCCAGACCATCCAAGGCTACATAGTGAGACTTTGTCTCCCCTCCCCCCCAAAAAAGAAAAGTAAAATAAAAATAGGATGTTGCTTTCTTGTGTATGTATATTTGTGTGTCTGTGTGATATGTGTGTATGTGTTTAGATATTGATAAAAGATATGTGATGCTTAAAATATTTAAAATAATTGTAGATGTATAGGCAGCTGTAAAAATACTAGAGAGATACCATGTACTCTAGTATTCCCTCTTTCCTGTTAATTTCTATTTTACACAAAATGTGATCAAAAGTCAGGAAATTGACACTGGTACAATATGTTTACTTCTATTTTATCACATGTAAAGGTGTAATCACTACTATAGTCAACATATAAAACTTTTCTATTTCAAAACTCCTCATGCTTCATCTTTATAACCACACCCATAAGCCATGTAATATGGTCTCAAATCCTTGACAATCACTAACTTGTCCTCTATATTACATTTTGTTAGTTTGATCACTTTATGCTACTGTTAGAATGGGTTTTCCCAAGTTCTTGCATTGAAATTTTATTGCTACCATGGTAGAATCAAGAGGTGGCTCCTTTAGAAGATAATTAAGTCAGAACGCTCATATAAGGGATTAGGGACCTCGTAGAAGGAATTTGGGGAATGGGCTCATGTTCCACATGAAAACAGTTTTTGTCCTTTCCATTCTTCTTCCAAGTAAGTATACAGTGTTCAAGGAAAACCTTGTAAATAGAGACCGGAGATTTTACCAGACACCAACCCTGCTAATGCTTTGATCAAAACTGTGAGGAAATATATTTCTGTTCTTTATAAATTTCCTAATGCCAGTTATTTTGTAATAGTAGAATAAATGCACTAAAAAGCTCCATAGAAATAAAATCATATCGTGCATGACCTTTTAAATGAGCTTTTTTATACTCATATTTCCATGGGTATCTATTCAAATTGCATTGGCATTAAGAGTTTGTTAATTGCACAGATATATTCCATAGTATTGATATGTCACACTTTATCTGTTTATCAGGTGATGCATGGAGAAGCTGTTTTCATTTTTTTAACTGGTACAAATAAAACTATTATGAACATTCATATAAAAATGTCTATGTAGACCTTCATTTCCATTTTTTGAGATGGCTGGCTAAAAGTTTGATTACTGGACTGCATATTAGTATGGATGTAGATATTTAAAATATAAAATGTTACCACATTAGTTAATTCCTAAATATTATCCAGATGGTATAGATCCACCCCAAAGTGTTTACACTTTGTTTGAAGAGGTGAATTTAACATTGTAGTGATGACAGTTTTATAAAACAAGTGTTTCTCCATAAAATTCATGTTATAAATATTATAGTAGTTTTCAAATTTTATACTATAGTTCTAGTCTCTATTTTAACCTATAATTGTGTAGTATAGTATGGCTCCTAGTGAATTCATGTGGGATGGCTGCAGTAGGAAACACTATCCTGAGTAGCAGCTTATCCTTAGTTCACTTAAGTTGACCATTCATGTACAATTAAATATTTCAATAAATGGTGCCAGAATGTGGTAAAATGGACAATGTATGTTGTTTTCCCTTCAAGAGACACTAATTTACTTCCCCAGGTTAATGATGAATATTCTTTTAAATGCTTTCAAAATCTATCAGTCCTGTTCCAAAGGCATTTCAACTTTAGGCTTATTGTCATACCTTATTTTCAAGCTTTTAAATATGGCACGAATAAAAAAAATGTTCTCCCACGTGAGAAACTTAAGAAAAAATGTCTTTGGTGAAGTCCACTCGATGTTGAGATTCAGCAATATGAAATAATTTCATGGTATTTGACCCAGAGAAAATTTCAAGGACTGTCGCACTAGGCTTCTGGGATTCTCATCATACAGCAAGTCCAGTGACTGAAGCATGAAGAAGAAAGATATTGCCAAATGTGTCACCACTGCTGATGTAATTTGCAGCTCACTTCTTTTTCATGAAATAACATAGAGCATATGTGGCTAGCTGAGACTTATTTTAAGTCAATATGTATTCAGAACTGGAAGAGAAATGAAAGGGGAGAGAGAACCTCATAAATTAATTTGGTGGCACTTTAGATGCAGGTATAGCCTGGCTCTTGTAAGCATACATCTCAACTCTGGAGTCTGTACTCCAGCTCTCAATCCTTCCTTGACAGCTTTATTAGCTTGCAATCTTGGAATTTATGACTTGCCATTTATGGAGCCCCTATAAAATTTCAGTGGAGAAGACTCTGACCAATGTCACGATTAGAAGACAAGAGTTTAAACAATTTGGCCAAGGTCAAAAAACAATTTAATACTGAAGTTAGGATTAGATATATGGCCCCAGCTCCCATCTTCTCAGTCAGAATTTTCTTGAGTAGCTGGAAGAACTAGTTTTCGCAGCAAAGTCCAGATTAAATGGTTCCATTGTAAAGATTAAAAGTACCACTTTCTATATGAAAGTCTCCCCAATTTCAAGAGAAATTCTACTTTTGACTTAATGCTAAGTTCTGTTGACATGTTAATAATTCATCAGCTCATCTATCTCTTGTTCTTTTGTATAAAACAAATGAGAAAAGATCACTGTCTTCTTCAAATCTTTCTACAAATACAAAAAAATCAATTTGATAGTTGTTATTGTCTGTTATTCACTATTAGAATTTCACTCTTGTTTATATAGCTAGGAGAAACACCTACATATGTTCATACAATGATTTGTACAATGTTTTTCTTTGTAGTTTTATTCATAATAGTCCATGCATACAAGTATCTATTGACAAAGGTCTGTGATATATGAAGCAATGCAAAATATCAACAGAAAATAACAAATCACTTATATGAAAGTGCATGTATGAACTTTAGCAACATTGTATGTATGAAAAAAATGTACAAAGAGTATGTATTATGCAATTTAATTATAGACTAAGAAACAGAACAAACTAATCCTCTTTTCAGAAATCATAGAATTGTTTGCCTTGAGTGATGGGAGTGTTATTAGCTAGCTTGGAGGTACAAGGAAAACTTTTCAAAGTAATGAGAATATTTGATATCTTCATCTGGGAGACAGTAGCACAAATGTATGCACATGTAAAAATCCATAAAGCTTTATAGTTCAGATTTGAGCATTTTATCTTAACATTGTATCTTAGTATATAAAATTCTAGAGAAGAAATTTTACAAGAATTGCATCCATTAAGCATTTCTGTTAAATTTTTTATGGTGTGGTAACCATAGCTATATTCAAGGAAGTAGCAGAAACTATGACAAAACTACAATTCGAAGTCCTTTTTTTCTTTGTCTCTGAGACAGGATCTTGCTATGTAACCCTGGCTGACCTTACACTGTATGTAGCCCAAGATGGCTCCAACTCACAGAAATCCTCCTGCTTTAGCATTCTGGGTGCTATAATTACAGATATGTACCTCCATGTCCCAGCCGATCCATAATTTTGTATGTATGTATGTCACATGTGCCAGAGAATAACCTTGAATGCCAATCCTCAGGAACGGCCACCTTGTGTGTGTGTGTGTGTGTGTGTGTGTGTGTGTGTGTGTGTGTGTGTGCGTGTGTGTGTGCCAGGATCCTGCATTGGCCGGGAACATGGCAAGTTAGTCTAGGATGGCTGGCTGGCCAATGAGCCCCAGGGATCTGCCTGTTTCCACTTCCCTAGCACTGGGATTCTAAGTGAACACCACCACTCCTGGCTTTTTTTTTTCAAGTGGGTTGTGGGAATCCAACTCAAGTCCTCCTCATATCACTTCTTGATTAAGAAGTGATTGTTAACTGTTTTTCCATTCTTTGTGATCACCGATATTGTTGAGTCTTCACCATTCTTTTTCAGATTTGGTTTGATGTTTGCTCCCATTTCTTCTGGGTGAAAGCACTGAGCCAATGATACAGGAAAGAAAGAGAGCAGTTTTGGAAAGTTTGTTTTACAGATGCTGAAGACTTAAAATGTCTGTACTGAGAGCAAGCATCAGGATAAAGTCAGGGCTGAGGACACAAATCACTCGTCTTTCATTCCTTCCCTTTCCCCAACTCCTGGCTAAGGAAGGAAATGAAGAGGAGGAAAATTTGATGTTAGAAGTAGACTCATTAGGTCATTTTGAAATTTGACCCATTCACCCCATGGTATATGAAGTGTTAGTGAGTTTCTTTTTGTCTCCCCTTTTGTGTCAGTGTTTGCTCCTATTTTGTGTTAAGGTTTATGTAGACACTGAAGGATTTTGCCAGTGATTCTTAATCTTGGATGATTTGGCCCTCCATAAGAAGGAGTAAGGTAGTACTGGAACCTAGTGGGTAGAAGCCAGGGATGTTGCCAAGCACCTTAAAAGAACAGGTTAGCTCTCAACCCAAAGAATCGTCTAGCCCTGAATTCAATAATATTTATATTAAGAAATCTAGCCCAAACCCTATGTTTAAGACTAAATGTGACTTTAGAATGTATGAGCATCTAGAATCCCCACATGAACCTTTTCTTGGAGATATTTTCATTTTATATAAGGTTTACTGTCAAAGGGCCTAGGTTAACCCATAACTCATAGCATTCAAGACATAAAAAGAATAACTGGAATGGAGTTATAACAGAGAAGCAGGCTAATAATATTGCACAGCAAAAAAAGTATAATATGCTCCAGAGGAGGGAGAATGGTACATTAAAAGATTACTGGGGCAATAGCTCAGTGAGTAAAGTGCTTGCTTGCAAGTATGAGGACCTGAGTTCAATTCCCAGAACTCATATAAAAACACCAGGCATGGGGGTCCACATGTATAATCCCAGTGCTGGGGAAACAGGCATAGGTATATTTATGGGGTTTGCAGGACTTCCACGACCTAATTGGTAAGCTCCAGGCCAGTGAGAGACCCTGTCTCAAAAGAGATAGTGGCATTTTTGAGAATGGAACCCAAGGTTTTTCATCTGGCCTGTACATATGTATGCACACAGAAATATATGGAAACACACACACAGGTGTACCCACATATACACAAACACATTCATACACAGACTGAAAAAAAAGCACAACTGGATGAGACATCAGAAAATCAGTCCTGAACTTCTGTGAATTTCTGATTCGATGACATTGGATTCTGGAAAACTGTTTTGATCTGACTTTCCTCATTCACAATGGGAGTGGCCAAAGTCACTTATTTCAAAATCTTTTCAATGTCATTATACAATTACTTGACAGACAGCAACATATTCTTCACTTTAGAAAAATTAATACCATTACTTTCAGGATATTTCAGACAGTATAATGAGTAAAATAATGTAAAAAATTATGTAAGTTACGGGTTTTATTTCTTTAATCTCTTACCATGACTGCCACATACAAGAAGTGCTTTTGTCTCTATAACATCAAAATGTGTCTTTATAAATTGTCAATTTAACTGTTTGGCAAAATATGTTCCAGGTAAAGCAAAATAACCACACAGAACTGTTTAACATTTGTTCCTAATGTTAACTTTTAAACTTTGCTTAGAAAAATAATTCTGTTCAGAAATTTGATCTGTCTGCCTTCCTTTTGTATTGCTTTTGGCTCTTCCAAAACTTCAGAAATGTCAATTTGTTATTCATGTTGGCCTTTGCTAATCCTTCTAAAGAATGTGAAAAGGCTCAGTTTTTATATTAGGAAATACCTGAGATTAAAGTGGATTAAGTCTGAATGCCTTTCTCCTGCTCCATGCTGATGTAATGAGTGTTATCACAGTATTTATGAAGGCAATAGGGGTTTCTGCACTAAGCTATCATTTGTTTGTATGAGCATTCAGTATGGCCATTGATACAGTTAGGCCTGGTGACTTTCTATAAGCTAAATGCCAAGATCCCACTGTGTCCTTGTAAAGTGTTGAATTAGGTGGTAGATGGGAAAAGGGGAGAAACAGAAGTGCATATAAAGTTAAAGAATGATCAGACTTGGCTGTGGGTAGGCATGGCCAGTGAGGGAGTGTTGCATGCTGGGAACAACCTGCACCAGTGTTAATGGATTGTTAGTAGAGGTGTTCATGTGAATATTCTCTGTGTTGACAAAGAATAATAGAATAACCTCTCCTTCCATGGAGGGTGCTGCAGACTTCATATTACAAATGGTATATACTTTATCTTCCAATAATTTCCATGAAAATATTTTTTTTCTTCTTTGGTTTTGGTTTTCCAAGACAGGGTTTCTCTGTGTAGCTCTGGCTATCCTGGAACTCTCTGTAGACCAGGCTGTCTTGGAACTCAGAGATCTATCTGCCTCTGTCTCCTGAGTGCTGGGATTAAAGGCATGCGGCACCATGCCTGGCAAAAATACTTTTCTTAGCACACTTCTTCATGTACACCTGTTTAGGATAAGACACTATGATATGATACAGAGAGAAATCAATCAAACTATAGGGATTGAAATACATACATGTAGCCCCAAGCAGATATAATGGAGACTTTAGGGAGAGCATATATCATGTTACATGCTGTTTTTCACTCCACTAGATTATATCACCCAAAGCTAAGATATGCTGGAACCAAATTGTCTCAAAGGTTAGGAAAAAATCATTCACCTGTAGAAAATAGATGAGGGGTGCCTCTCACCCACATCAAAATAGAAAAATGATCATTGATTTCTGTAGTTGCACTCCCCCAAACGGAAAAGATTTTACTTCAGTAACTTATGTCTGCTGCCCCATAGTGACTTGCCAGCTCATAGATCCATTCCAGGGAGCAGTCATAGAAAATGACCCTTGTTATGGTTTGACTGTGAAATTTCCTCCATGGGCTCATGTATTAGTCCTTAGCCAATGACACTCTGAGGAAGTTGTCCAACAGTTTAAACTTGGTTGGACCTTAGATTGCAGACATAAGGCTATTAGGGACAGAATTTGAGGGTTATAGATGGCTCTGCTTCCTGCGCAGGCTTTTCTTCCTAGGTAGAGGCATGTTCCCACTGTCATAAGCTACCACCATGCCTTCCCCACCATGATGGACTGTATGCCCTGAACTATGAGCCAAAACAAACCCTTCATTCCTCAACTTGTTTCTGTTAGGTGGGTCTGTCACACAGCAAGAAAAATTACTAACACAAAAATCCTACAAGGAGACTGCTAAGGCCCAAGGGAGCATGCTTGGGTTTTGTGAAGAAACAGCTTTTCAAGCTTGGCTTAGTAGTTGGCAGTCTAGTTTGCAATTCAGCATGGAGGAAATAGGCAGCTAAAGGAATTACTTTTTGTGGTTTATGCAAAGAAATAATTGTAATGTCAAATCAGTGTAAGGTTCCACTGGGAGAATCAGAGTTAAATTCTCTATACCATTCAGACAAAAAACAAAAAACAAAAAACAAAAAACAAAAAACAAAAATGAAACAGCTAGAGTGTGAAAAAAGACAGCTTGACAGTTGAGTCTTTTCAGGCTAAGCACGAACGTAACCAATGATCTTTCTTTCTTTTTGCATTCTCTTCATCTCACTTGACTAATTGTTGAGATGTAATTGTTTTTTGTTTTATGGATAATGCATGAACTGGATTTTATAACTTGGTAGAAGGGAAATAGGGGGAGAGGAGAGTATTTAATTTATATCCCTCCCCCCTGTATAAATATGAGTGTGTGGATGCCCACACATATGCAGATGGCCAGACATGAATGCTGAGTACCTTCTTCTATTAATTACTGACTTATTGCTTTGAGACAGGGTCTCCAAGTACACCAAAATCTTGCCTTTTCAGTAGGCTGGCTAGCTACTGAGGTCTTGGATTTCCTGTCTCTTCCTCTAGTGCTAGGATTACAGGTGTGGGCAAACATGCATGGATTTTCACATGGGGCTGAATATTTCAACTCATATCTTTATGCCTGTAGGACAAACGTGCTTACCTACTAAGCTATCTCTATTGCCCCCTCTTTTTACTGAACAATTCATATCTTACTTTATTTTTCTTATTTTTCTTCCTCAATTGCCTCTATTTACTTATTTTTGAGATTATAGTTTAATTACAGTATTTCTCCCTTCCCTTTCCTCCCCAAACCACCCCATATACCCCTCCCTATTCTCCTTCAAATGTGTGGCCACTTTTTTCATTAATTGTTATTGTATACATATATATTCTTTCTTTCTTTCTTTCTTTCTTTCTTTCTTTCTTTCTTTCTTTCTTTCTTTCTTTCTTTCTTTCTTCTTCTTCTTCTTCTTCTTCTTCTTCTTCTTCTTCTTCTTCTTCTTCTTCTTC
>CABHPR010153241.1:29385-44411 GCA_902168415.1 Peromyscus melanophrys
TGTGTGTGTGTGTGTGTGTGTGTGTGTGTGTGTGTGTGTGTGTGTGTTCATGTTTGTGTTCATGTCCTTCAGAGATGTTTAATTAGGGACCCAGAAATGACAATTTTCCAATATTAAGGTGCCCTGGTTTAAAAATTCTTGGTATAATTGAATCCGTTCTTTAGCCACCTAAATGTAAATTCAGATAGACAAAATGGAAATAGTGCATTATGCCCTCTCTAGAATCTTAACTTAGCTATTGTAAATAATGAATAGATATAGATATTTTTTTTCCTTTAGTCACTAAAGTTTAGTGGGATTTTGAGAAGCTGTCAGGCAAAAGTTTAAACCTTTCCTTAATGCTTTATTTCTCATTCTGGTAAAGACATGGAAAAAGAAGGGTGGTAAAGAATAGCTTAAAAGAAAAGAGTATTTTACATGAAAAGATTTTTTTCTGTAATTATCATGAGGCAAATTAAATAATGTCTGAGATTAGGGGAAAATTCCTACAGATGACTTTTTTGGCCTTTCAGTGAAATATTTTTACCTCAACTCAATTATTCTGCTGATGTTTATGTGAACTACTCTGGGGAAATTTTAGATTTTATTTCTGTCAGTAATTTAATTATATGTCATAAGAATTAGTTTACTTTAGCTCAAAGAGCAATGGATGCTTTCAGCTTTGGAATCAATCAGAGTTAAAAGATGGTGGAGTTGGAGGGATTACTTGGGATATTTTAGTTTTTACCTTTCCTTTGTCAGACTTAGAAGATGTACCTCCTGAAGAGACTAAATACAGTAAGTACCTATAATAAAATTTAGACATGAGGGCAAAATAATTCTGTGTTGCTGGAAGAAATTAGAAACTAGTAGAATGGTTACAAATCATATTAATGTTATATTTTCATGTTCACACAGAAATGCTACTTGACAAGTAACCAGCTAACATTACCAAACACTTTACAGCTGCAATTCTTAGTGAATTCATGGATATTCTCTTTAATGGAGAAAAAATAGCACATCAATTGCTAAGAGGCTGGCTTCCAGAAATTAATTTTCCAGTTGCTAATGGGATGAAATCCATATATCACAAAGGACACATTGTTAGGAAGGAGGTAGGTATATCATTCTGTACATTCCAAGATGAATATGGAAATATTACATGGGGAATTAATTTAAGCTAGGAAATAAGAGTATATTAAATACTGCCAGACTAAAGCAAATCAGAATGATAATTCTATCCTTTCCTCAAAGCAAAGAGCTTTCCCAGTTCAATGAAAAACTGCAATAATAAAAGAGAGGCATACAAACTACTAGGTTCTCTTTTAGGGTTTTGATACAGAAAGCAACAGTGAAAATCCTTACATTGTGTATATTATTCTTTTCTGCATGCTTTTTTTTGCCATCATGTTGGCATTGTCATCATGGCTCATCAAAGACTCCACTTTGGAGGTCCAAACTACAGTCTCAAATTCCCATTTCTCCATTGACATAGCCAAGCCTAGCTGCTTAGGTCCTGGTGCAATTATTTCCCTGGAATGAAAACATTACTTCCTAGAGTGAGGAAGCAAGGTGATTGATAAGGCTCAGGAAGATCACAAAATGTACAAGCCAGGAGAAGCTCAAAGAGTTACAAGATTAGCAAGTTCCCTCCCCAAATTGCTACAAGCAGGAAAGAACTGCTGAAGGAGAGAATGTTCTACAGTGGAGCTGCCTAAATGCTAGACAGTAAACTCCATGGATGCGGGTTTCATGACTCATCGACCCAAGCTGCAGGGGGCTTTTAGGTGACATGGCTGCCTTTGTGTCACCCATACTTATCTACTATCTAGAGTCCTGTAAGGAACCCTGATAAACTTGTCAGATCACGAAGCTAAAATTGGGTGGAATTGTTTCTTTGGTCTGTTGTCAATGCCCTATCTGGAGTGAATAATTGTTTGTTTATATCTCCCTAGGAAAAGTCACACAGCAGGGCTGATCTTCATGCCCTATGTGTGGCTCTTTGGCATTATAAATAAATCATTGGAGCTTTCAAATCTCCAGCTGTGAAAGATCATTTCTCCTTTTCTGTCCCATTTACCAACTCCTCCGTGTATTATAAATATTAACTCACTTCATTCATGGAATGTAATTGCTAGAGCTCTTTTAGAGATGAGGAAACTGAGGAACAGAAAGATGAAGAAGTGCCATCTTTAAGGTCACATAGACAGGAAAGAGCAGAGATAGAATCCCAAAGGAGTTTAACTGGCTGTGCTTTTAGCCTTTGCTTCATGCTCCTCTACTTGGAGAAGGTGTTCCAGAATTATAGCCTTCAGTTTTGCATTGGGAAACTCAGAACTGAGATTTCTCATCCATCCCTATTTCAGCTCTCCTCTTAACCCAAATGACTCATTCAGTGCTTTCATCCAGGCCTCATGGGTTCTTCTAAGACAGTGGTTCTCAACCTTTCTAATGCTGCAACTCTTTAATACAGTGACCTCCCACCATAAAATTATTTTCATTACTACTTCATAACTATAATTTTACTACTGTTATGAAGCGTAATGTAAATATCTTTTTCCATTGGTCTTAGGTGTCTCTTGTGAAAGGGTTGTTCAACCCAGATTGAGAACCTGTTCTTTTCTTTTTCTTTTTTTAAATAAGAAAAATTTTTATTCATTTTACATACCAACCACAGATCCCCCTCTTATTCCTCCTTCCACTCCCCCTCGGCCTTCCCCCCCCCCCCCCCCCCCCCCTATCCCCTACTCCAAAAAGGTAAAACCTCCTATGGGGAGTCAGCAAAGCCTGGTACATTCAGTTGAGGCAGGTCCAAGACTCTCCCCCTGCATCAAAGCTGTGCAAGGTGTCCCATCATAAGTAATGGGATCCAAAAAGCCAGTTCATGCACCAGGGATAGATCCTATTCCCACTGCCAGGGGTCCCTTAAACCAAACTATACAACTGTCTCACTTATGTAGAGGGCCTAGTCCAGTCCCATGCAGGCTCCACAGCAGTTGATCTAAAGTTCATGAGTTCCCACTAGCTTGGTTCAATTGTATCTGTAAGTTTCCCATCATGATCTTGATGACTCTTGCTCATAGAATCCCTCCTCCCTCTCTTCAACTGGACTTCTGGTACTCAGCCCTGGTGCTTGGTTGTGGATCTCTGCATCTGTTTCCATCAGTTACTGGATGAAGGCTCTACGATGACAGGGTATTCACCAATCTGATTACCAGGGTAGGCCAGTTCAGGCATCCTTTCCTCTATTGCTAGTAGTCTAAGTTGGGGTCATCCTTGTGAATTCCTGGGAACTTGTCTAGCCTCAGGTTTCTCCCTATCTCCATGATTTCTCCCTCAATCAGAATATCTCTTTCATTGCTCTCCCACTCTGTCCCTGTTCCAGCTCGACCGTCCCGTTCCCTTACGTTCTCATTCCCCATACCCTACCCTCTATTGCCCGCCCCACCCCCAGTTTACTCAGGAGATCTCATCTATTTCCTCTTCCCAGAGTGATCCATGCATATCTCTTAGGGTCTTCCTTGTTACCTAGCTTCTCTGAAGCTGTGGGTTGTAGTCTGGTTATCCTTTGCTTTATATCTAGTATCCACTTATGAGTGAATACATACTATGTTTGTCTTTCTGAGTCTGGGTTACCTCACTCAGGATGATATTTTCTAGTTCTATCCATTTGCCTGGAAATTTCATGATGTCATTGTTTTGTTTTTTTTTTTTTTTTTTACTGCTGAGTAGTACTCCATTTTGTGTATGTACCACATGTAGCACAGACACTGAGAACAACAATTAATAAATTGGATATCCTGAAACTGAGAGGCTTCTGTAAGGAAAAGGACACAGTAAATAAGACAAAATGATAGCCTACAGACTAGGAAAAGATCTTCAACCCCACATCTGACAGAAGGCTGATCTCCAAAATATATAAAGAACTCAGGAAACTAGACATCAAAATAATGAACAATCCAATTAAAAAATGGGCTACAGAGCTAAATAGAGATTTCTCAATGGAAGAACCTTAAATGACTGAAAGACATTTAAGAATTTGCTCAACATCCTTAGTCATCAGGGAAATGCAAATCAAAATGACTCTGAGATACCATCTTACACCTGTCAGAATGGCTAAGATCAAAAACACTGAAGACAGCTTATGTTGGAGAGGATGTGGAACAAGGGGAACACTCCTCCACTGTTGGTGGGAGAACCTCTGTTCTAAGTCATAGATACTCCTAAGAGCATAAATTCAGTTTGTTTGCATGGTTACCCTCTCTGTTGTGTCTTACACCTTATTTTCTTCTGTCTGTCTGTCTGTCTGTCTGTATTGCCCTTTTCAATGCAGTCTCTAAATTCTTTGTCACTGACCTCCACATTTGCATTCTCATAGCCCACTACATTTCAAATTGGTCAAAATCACACCCTACCTTTAAAAAGCAGTGAGCTCATCCTCCATGGTTTTATAGTAATGAACACACACATTCTCCAGTATCTACTCTAAAACTTAAATATTGTCTGTCTTACATAATTCCATGTCTCTAATTGATAATGCTACCTCTAGTCATGTCCTCATCTTTGCCCCATGCCTTTTCATTCTACTGAGTTCCAACACTTATGAGGGCCTCCCCCTAACTCTCCTGTCTCCAGCATTCCTATTTATATCTTTTCTCCCTACTCCACACCTACTAGTCTTTGAAGTTCATTTTACTTAGAAACTCAACTATTTCTTAGCACCTTTTTGGGGGGAGACACGAGATGTGTGCTTAGGAACCATTGAAGGCATTGAAGGGGATCTCTGGCCGATCTAGGAACAAGCATTGGTCGCTTAACAAAGGGCGGCTCCTTGCTCAGGTGCCCCTCCCCAATTGCAACTTTGTTCCAAAATGTTGATGGGTAGGGTTAAAAGAGCCTATGTGAGAGAGAATTCCCAGGGCAGGACCAATCAATCAGGAATGAGAGGAAGTCAGGAGCATGCAGGGCTCCCAGGAGCCTGCAAATAGTCACTCCCAGAGGCCCCAGAGGAACTCCCACCTATGGAGCCCCTCCCAACCCCTTAATGGGAGCTATTTGTTCTAATAGTTTGTCCTTTTGTTCTTTTTTTCTCTCTATGACTCATATTTCTGTTCCTGTTCATCTATAAATTTGTGTTCAGTCCCTCAGGATGTCTACTTTCACTGTGGGAGGTTGTAATGTTCTCTTCTGGTCTCAGATCTGTAACTGTAACTTTGTATCTGGGACCCAAAGGCTCTCTACTTCTACTCTGGGGCTGGTGGTCCCTACTTTTGTGTTCCTGCTTGAGATCTGTAGCAGTTACTGTGTGTCTGAGACTATCAGGATCTCTAACTCTCAGGGCAGTGACTGCTGCCATTTTGGCTTCTTGGTCTCAAATCTGTAACTGTTGTTTTTTGTCAGGGACCCTGGGCTTGTTTTACTACCTGCCTAAGATATCTAACTGCCACAGTCTGTCAGTGGCCCCTCACTCTCCAACTGTCGTTTCACTTTCCTGTTTGAATGGATCTTCTTTCCAGGATGAACAATTCTTTTTCCTTCCCACTGAATAAACTCTAGATTGTCACCAGGTGACCACCCCTCACTCAACATCCTCATAAGAGCATGATAGGACCTACTACCTGGAATCAACTCATGGAGATCACCACTCCTGTGCTGATTTATAGGAAAGCAGGCTTCATGGTTTCAGAAAGAGCTAAGGGGTCTTATAGTAGGAAGGCACTTACTGTTTCTTACTAGACACACGATTTTTCAAATATACATTTTGAACAGTAATTTGAAAATTCATGCTTAGAATAGACAGGGAAATGTGCATTGATCAGGCTCAAATAAAATTATTTTGGAAGTATTATTTATGCACTTGGCAGAAAGTCAGCAGATACCTACAGTTTAAACTAGCATGTGTCTTTCACAACATGTATTTAATTTAAATATGTTGAATATAAAATCTTTCTGGATCAAATGCGGAGTGAGTGATTTGAAAACTCTCTTATGCTAGTATGCAATGAATACACTTGGTGCAAATAGATAAATGCATGAAGTTAATTAGTGAATGAAAGAAAATAGATATACTATTTTCATGACAATGAAAAGTGAGAGAGATTCAAATATGTATCTTAGACTGGCTTTGAACTCAGTCCTCCATCAGCCTCTGGAGTGCTGGAATTACAGGTGCTACTACACCTGCCTACAATTTTGTTTTTAATATTAGGGAGACAGAAATTGAACTTAGTGATCAACTTCTTCCAGTGCTTTGGTACTAGATCCAGTCTTACTTTCTTCAGATGTGTTTTCTAATCTTGATTTCTAGCCCCAGACAGAATTACATAGCTGCCGTTTTACTAGTCCTACTTTGAAGAGCATGAATGTTTCATTTGGTGGTGCTAATCACAGTATATCACCACTTTTGATTTTCTTGTCTCCTTTACCAACCAGACTTACATGATCCAACATGGGCCATAGGCACATGTAGCTATTTAAGTTCAGACTTAGATTTACAGTTGTTATGTGGACAGTGGTGGACTAGGGTTCTCAATAGCCTATTATATATATACATATTTTGAAATATTTGTTTTTGCTTATGTGAGCTACCAAATATGGGCACATAACTCAGATCCTCTTAAAGAATAGGAAGCATTCTTTACACTGAACCATATCCCTAGCCCTGTGTTATATATTTTATCGCTCACCAGAAAAGAGGAGAATAAATACTCTAAATGCAAGGTAATGATAAGACAGAAAATTTAATTACCCAACTTTATCCGTATATATTGAATACAGGTATTGACTACTGCACTATACCCCATAAATGTGAATGATTACTATATTTATCAAAATTGTTCATTAAAAATAATAAAAAATAAATAAAATTCAGCCCATTAAAACTAAATACAGGGCTGGAAAGATAGCTCAGTAGATAAAGTCCTTGTCATGCAAGTGTGAGGACATGAGTGGGAATTGCCAGAAGCCACATAAATCCAGGCATGGTAGGTAGCACACTCCTGTATGTAATCCCAGTGTTCCTATGGGGAGATGGCCTCTGATCCTCTTAAGGGACTGATTTTGAATTTATTTCTGTATTGTATATATTCAACACATAGTATGAGCTCAGTATTTGTGGAGTGAATGAATACAGGAAGTTCAAATGTTAAATTGAGAGAAGTAATTTATAATCTGTATTATTTTTAAAGCCATAAATTTGTTTCTTTCCCTTTTCTTTCTTTCTTTTTGTTTTTTGAGACAGATTTTCTCTGTATAGTCCTGGAACTCGCTTTGTAGACCAGGCTGACCTCGATCTCACAGAGATCCTCCTTCCTCTGCCTCCTGAGTGCTGGGATTAAAGGTGTACACCACCACCACTGCCCGTCTAATAAATTTGTTTCTTTCATTGGATTGCCCTGGGGAACATTTGATTATAATGAGAACTGATTGAATAAAGCTTAAATTCTCTGAGTTGTGTCTAAGATTCACCAACACTTGCATAAGGCAATGAATATTATCTCTATGTATATTGCCATCCATCCTTGATATTTTCCTGTAGAAATTTATTAATAATGAACATTTCTCTGCCAAACTCCACAATGCCAAATTGCTTATTAAGCATTAGATTACCAAATACATTTTATATTTTAAAATAACAGCATGCAAAAAGAATTAGTAGTATTTGGGAGATCAATACATCTAGGAAATGACATCTGATAAAATTTACTGGAAACCTGCTTTTGGAGTCACAGCATCCTCAATTGAACTGGTTTAAACCAAAGGAAAGGTGTTTACTTAAACAAATAAAAGGTTCATAGGCAGTCAGTGCTCAGGGTAATTAGTTGCCTGACAAGGATTTGTGTAACACTAAGCACCTCCCTTTGTATTTAGGCTGGGAAAGGCAACCCAGGATGAGGAATAGGTTCCCAAAAGCCAGCCAAAGTGTTAGGGACAGCTCCTGCTCCCATTGTTAGGAGTCCTACAAGTAGACAAGCTATATAACTGTTACATATATGTAGAGGGCCTAGGTCGGTCACATGTAGGCTCCCAGGTTGTTGGTTCAGATTCTGTGAGTTCCTATGAGCCAGGCTAACTGTTTCTGTGGGGTTTCTTGTGATGTCCTTGACCCCCCTGGCTCCAACATTCATTCTGCCCTCTCTTCAGCAAGATTCCTCAAGTTTGGGCTAATGTTTGCCTGTGGGTCTCTGCATCTGTTTCCATCAGTTACTGGATGAAGGCTCTCTGATGACAATTGGCACAATCACCAATCTGACCACAGGAGAGGGCCAGTTCAAGCTACATATCCACTATTGTTGGGAGTCATAGCTGAGATCATCCTTGTAGATTTGTGTGAGTTTTTTCCCCCCTTGCATCAGATTTCTACCGGACCCTGAAATGCTTCTCTTTCCAGTCATCTTTTTCAGTAACCCCCCCCATCCACCCCTTTACCTGATTCCTCAAGTTCCCATCCCCACCCACCCCCAGTCCACCTAGGAGATCTCCTCTATTTCCCCTTCCCAGGGAGATCCATTTTTTCCCCTCCTTGGCCCTCCTTGTTACCTAGCTGCTCTGGGTCTTTGGATTGTAGCATGGTTATGCTTTTCTTTACAGTTAATATCCAATTATGAGTGAGTACATACCATGTTTGTCTTTCTGAATCTGGGTTACCTCACTCAGGATGATTTTTTTTGTAGTTCCATCCATTTGCCTTCAAATTTCCTAATGTCATTGTTTTTAACAGCTGAATAATACTCCATTGTGTAAATGTGCCACATTTCTTTATCCATTCTTCAGTTGAGGGGTATCTAGGTTATTTTCAGGTTCTGGCTATTATAAATAAAGCTGCTATGAACATATTTGACAAAGTATCATTGTAGTATGATTGAGCATCCTTTGGGTACATGCCCAAGAGTGGTATAGCTGGGTCTTGAGGTAGATTGATTCCCAATTTTCTGAGAAATCACCATATTGATTTCCAAAGTGGCTGTACAAGTTTGCACTCCCACCAGAAATGGATAAGTGTTCCCCTTACTTCACATCCTCTCTAGCATAAGCTGTCATTTGTGTTTTGTTTTTTCCTTTTTTCTTTAATTTTTTTTCATTTTGCATACCAACCACAGTTCCTTCTCCCTCCCATTCTCCCACTCCCCCCCCCAACCTTCTCCCTATCTCCTTCCAATCCCACCCCCCATCCACTCCTCAGAGAGGGTAAGGCCTCCCTTGGAAAGTCAACAAAGGTTGTCATACCAAGTTGAGGCAGGACTAAGCCCCTCCCCTCTACCTCAAGGCTGAGCAAGGTATCTCACTATAGGGAATGGGCTCCAAAAAGCCAGCTCCTGTCATTTGTGTTTTTGATCTTAGGCATTCTGACAGGTATAAGATGGAATCTCAGAGTCATTTTGATTGCATTTCCCTGATGACTAAGAATGTTGAACATTTCTTTAGGTGTTTTTCTGCAATTTGAGAATCTTCTGTTGAGAATTCTCTGTTTAGGTCTGTACCCCATTTTAAAATAAAATAATTTGGGTTTTTTTGATGTCTAGTTTCTTGAGTTCTTTATATATTTTAGAGATCAATCCTCTGTTGCATGTGGGATTGGTGAAGATCTTTTCCCATTCTGTAGGCTGTAGTTTTGTCCTTCTACATGCCAACATCCAGTTAGACCAGTACCATTTGTTGAAGATGCTTTCTTTTTTCCATTGTATAATTTTGGCTTCTTTGTCAAAAATCAGGTGTCCATAGGTGTGTAGGTTAATGTCAGGGTCTTCAATTCAATTCCATTGATCCTCTTGTCTGTTTTTATGCTAATACCAAGCTGTTTTTATTACTGTAGCTCTATAGTAGAGCTTGAAGTCAGGGGTCGCAATGCCTCCAAGAGTGCTGCTGTTGTACGGAACTGTTTTAGCTATCCTGGGTTTTTTGTTTTCCCATATGAAGTTGAGTATTATTCTTTCCAGGTCTGTGAAGAATTGTGTTGGAATTTTGATGGTGACTGCATTGAATCTGTATATTGCTTTTGGTAGCATGGCCATTTTACTGTTAATCCTACAGATCCAAGTCCATGAGCATGGAAGATATTTCCATCTTCCGATATCTTCTCCAATTTCTTTCTTCAAAGACTTGAAGTTCTTGTCATACAGATCTTTCACTTTCACGAGGTACTTCACTTGTTTAGGGTTACCCCAAGATATTCCATCTTATTTGAGGGTATTGTGAAGTGTGTTGTTTCCTTGATTTCTGTCTTAGTCCTTTTATCATTGCATGTAAGAGGGCTATTGATTTTTTTTCCAGTTAATCTTGCATCCATTCACTTCGCTAAAGGTGTTTATCAGCTGTAGGAGTTCCCTGGTAAAATTTTAAGGGTCACTCATGTCATCTGCAAATAGTGATACTTTGACTTCTTTTCCACTTGATCACCAGTGGTGCTGGTGCTGAGATGGGAGGAGGCAAGTCACAGGACAGGAGGGTCACTCACTGGTTGTGGCTGGTGTGGTCTGTGCTTCAGTGGTGGAAGTCTGCTGGGGTTAGGGGAAGGACCCAGCAGCTGCAGGGCCAGGGCCAGCTGGGATGGTGTAGGCCTGAGGAAGGATCAAGGAGGACAGAATCCAGGGAAGGAAGCAGTTCCAATGGCATGTGGGTCACTCACCTGTTCTGAATTGGATGGTGTAGCTTGGGCCCGTTTCGCAGAAGTCTCTGGGATTGTGGGGAGGGCCCAGCAGAGTAGCCCGGTATGGGCTGGGAGACAGAGGACAGACTTGGGGAAAGGGTGTAGTTCTGATGGTAGGTGGGTCACTCACCCATTCTGGCTGGTGTTGTCTGGGCCTCAGTGGCAGAAGTCTCCTGGGGTTTGGGCTGGGGACTAGTTGAGAAGGTGTGGGCCTGGGGAAGGGTTGAAGGACAGATTGCCAAATCTTGTACTGGAACCATTCTTTTCCAACGTCTGGTAACTTAGAATATATAAAAATTGATCATTTCAAGTTCCACACCCAGGAATCTTTATTTAATTGGTCTGAGGCAGAGTCCTGGCAGTCTTTTTTTTAAAAAAGTAATTCAGAAAAATCTTATGTAGAGCAGAAATTCTGAAAGTATTATTTGAGGCTAGGAGGATGTGTGTGATCAGGGAAAGATCTTTCTTAAGCTAGTTGATAGCCAAATCACAACTTGAACCCAGATCTACTCAATTCCCAAACCCAGGCTCATTACCACTACTTACCAGCCTTTCAGTATACTCCCATGATCCCATGTTTCTTCATTTGTAAAATAAAGATAATAGACATGCAGAAGTTCAAACTAGCCCAAATCCTAGCATGGCTCAGGAAGAGGCTCAGGAAGTCCCACCCTTCTGAAAGCTATCAACAATTGTGGATGAGGGAGAGTCCATTTTCTTTAGGGATGTAGCCTCTGAAAGGATACCCAAGCTTCATCAGATGGTCCTACACAGATTCATTGCAGATGGCACTAAGTGGATTCACTGGGTTTGGAAAAATGATAACAAATGAAGTTGGGAGGGAAAAGTAGACGGGGATAGGAAAGAAATTGAAGGAGAAGGAATGGGAGTAGATTTGACCAAAACACATTACATGCATGTATGAAATTCTCAAAAAATTTAAGCACCTCCCCACAAATACTAAAATAAGTGTAACAAATTTTTTTCTCATCTGTTTCAATGAGCAAATTGAGATGGGTTGTCCAAATGTACTTTAAAACCACCAAGAATTGCCAGGCGGTGGTGGTGCATGCCTTTCATGCCAGCACTCAGGAGGCAGAGGCAGGAGGATCTCTGTGAGTTCAAGACCAGGCTCATCTACAGAGTGAGTTCCAGGACAGATAGGGCTGTTACACAGAGAAATTTGTCTCAGAAAAGAAAAACCACTAAGAATAAATAAACGTAAATATATTCTTGTGAACTTTTTCAGGTCTCTAATGAAAATATTTAAATGAACAGATATTAACAGGTTTACCCTAAACTATGGAAAGAAAACTTGGATTAGGTATCTGTTTTTCAAGTTTTATTCATTTATATTTCTAAATATTCATATAAAATTAATAGCATATATATTGAATTTTATGGTGTGTACAATGCTCTTATACAAATACCTTCATGTCTTTTGTCATCTTCATTTAGTGTATACTTTTGCATATCTTGGGGTGGTGTGTGTGGTTGAGATATGGTCTCATGTATCCCAAGCTGAGTTTGAACTCACTATGTTACTGACTATGACCTTGAACCGCTGATCCTCCTTCCTCCATCTTGCAAGTGCTTGAATTATAGGTTTGTTTCACTAGCATGTCGGGCAAACATTCTGAAGACTGAGCTACACCCACAGCCCCCCCCTTGGGGTCTTTTAAATCATTCTTCAACCTGTTGGCTTCCTGACTATGTGCCTCTGAACACATTCTAGTCATCATGAATATATTTGGGGAGGGCATGTTTTTCCCATTTTTTTCTTCATTGAAGTGGCTTGGCCTGTCTATATTTTTTAAATGTGATTTCAAGAGCATCTACCAGAGTGAGGGTAACTTCCTCAACTTCATACAATGAAGCTTATGAGTGTGGTCTAACCAAAGATGTTACTGTTGACATTGTTGCTATTTGCTTTTCATTTTATTATTCTTATCATTGTTTCATTTTTTTCTAGACATAAAGTTTTACGTCACTGTGCCATACTGAATTATTTTTTTATCAGAGTAAACATAGATTTATTAAGGAATAGCAAGAAATAACTTCCAAGAGTGGGAGGGCTTATAAGGGAAGAATACCTGTGTTCCAGACTTCTTTAATGCTGACATTTTTGTGACTTTGATTTTTCCTTTAACAGCAACTATCATTTTACTAATACAAACTGTGATGCACATGTTACATTACCCACTGATAAACTATGACATGCAAACCAAATACAAAAGCTGATTCAAAAAAATGAACGTTGTTTTGAAGCAAAGACACACCTATGTGTTTACAGCATATGTGAGTTTTTGCTTTGTGCTAGGACAGAATTGAATAGTCAAGAACAAGACCATATGGTGCACAGAGTCTGACATATTTACTCTCTAAGCTTTTACAGGAAGTTTGCTAAATGAATACACAGATTTGTACATTAACCATATAGTGTGATAAGGGAATTAACTAGGATGGATTTATACTTCTCTTTCATTTCGTACATTTTATATTAAAATCAGTTTATATATAATAGCATTAATTGTTAATTTATTTGATATCCCATATGCTGTGAACGGCTCTGGAGGGATATAGAAGGAAAGAATACATGACTTTTCTTTGGGTTCCTATGATAGTGTCATAATACTGACAAAGTAGCAAAGTAGCAAACAAAGACTGGAACCAAATCACTCCAGATGGCAGGGTGGAGAAAGTAAGACCAGTGGTGTGATAAAAAGTGATGCATGGAATGGTCCTATTGTATTCAGGCGAGTACTTTTAGAGTGAACGTTTGCAGTACATCTGAACATATGAAAGAGAAGCTGTATGAAAATCAGCAGTGTTCTAGGTAGAAGAGGGAGCAAGAGCTAAGACCTACAGGAAAAAATAAGCTAGTGTGTTCCCCAAACAATAAATGTCTACAGTGTTTAAAGCAGAATTGAACAAAAGTTTAGAGAGATGGATACTAAGTCAGAGACCGGATACTGTGAGTCTAGTGGGACAGAGTACAGGAATCTAGAATTTATGTAAAGTGCAATGAAAAGTCTTGGGAGGAGGATGAGTGTGGAAGAGAACTGCTCTGATGTGTTTGTGAGGATAGACCTTTTTTCTCTAAAGTAAGAATTAAGAGGATCAAGAGGTGAGACAGTCACCACTGTTGTTAGCTACAAACACAATACTATCTGCAATTACAATGGTAAATTTGTAACATTTCATGAAACCTCAACTTCTTTTAGGAAAGGGAGATCCAGTTCATAAGGAAAGAGGCAAAGATGAGCTGCCATATGGATGCTGGGACTTGAACCTGGGTCCTCTGGAGGAGCACTCAGTTGTTAACCACTGAGACATCTCTCTAGCCCCTTAGATGAGTAAATTCTCATACAACTTCCAAGAGAAAACACATGAATGAGGTCCTTTATACTAAAATCTCAATTACTAGGAATGACTCTTCTTGCTTTGGCCAACTGGAAGCTCTACATTAAACTTCTTGTTTATAGTTTCATTAAAAGTATTGTACATACTTTCTCTATACTTTATTCTATAATCTCTGTTTTGGTTTATTTAAAATATTTTTTTTCACTTGTAAGATGTCTCAAATTGTACTTTGAAAAAACTGGACAAAACATAAAGTAATGCTAGAGTTTTTAGTGTTAAGTCTGCTTATAAGTTGTTTTGCTCTTCACTCAACTGTTAGCATGTTGGTTTGCGATGAGTTTGAAAACTTTGTTACATAAATCATAAATTACAATGAGAATTAACACCAAACACCCAAACAATTGCTTTGAATTGTTAAGGATGACATGAACATGTCTTATCTTCAATCAATTGTTGTACTTGTGAAATTAGCTCATTCTCATACATAAATTAAAATATAAATTATTTTGTTAGTGAAAGAGAACTTTGCCTGTGACACATTTCTCCACTAATATCACTAGTTTGAGCTCCATAATTAAGGGAAGAAATTAAGTGTGTGAACAACCCTTTCTTTTCTTGGTTTATGTGGGGCTGGCCATATCTTTTTCTCAGCAGAAGCATCACTCTAAAGTACAGTTAGCTATTAGATTCCACATGCAAAACTGAAATGCTAGGCTTCTTTCTGGCTGTACTAAAGAGCTGAAAGAGTAAACAGCACTGTCTAAACTGGAGTTTGCAATCAGATATGCCTGACCAGGTACAGTACACTGTTCATTTCTGTACTTGACATAACAACATGGTAGCTTCTTACCTCAGATTGTACTCTTTTTTTGTTTGTTTTGTTTTTGTTTTGTTTTGTTTTTCGAGACAGGGTTTCTCTGTGTAGTTTCAGTGCCTGTCCTGGATCTTGCTCTGTAGACCAGGCTGGCCTCGAACTCACAGAGATCCACCTGGCTCTGCCTCCCGAGTACTGGGATTAAAGGCATGTGCTACCACCACC
>CABHPR010153242.1:10821-37379 GCA_902168415.1 Peromyscus melanophrys
CACACACACACACACACACACACACACACACACACACACACACACACCAGAACCAAAACCCATACCACCACCACTCCAAAAAAGAAGGAAAATACATTCATGTTCTCTCTCTAGTTATTTCTTTGAAAGACAATATGTTTCCATAAAAATAGAGAAATAGGGACTGGAGAGATGGTACATACTACACTGCTCTTGCAGAAAGACCCCAGTTCCATGCCCAGCACTCATGTCTGATGGCTCACAACTGCCTGGAACTTCAGCTCCAGGAATCTGACACCCTCTTCTGGCTTCTGTAGGCAACCTGCACTCCCTTGTACAAACCCATACATAGACACACATACATACACATAATTAAAAAGAAATCTTAAAAACAATTATCAAATATACAAGTTTTTAATACATCATAAAATCCATCCATTCATGTAACTGGATCGGAAAGAACAGTTTTCACACTCAGAAGCCTCTTTCTGGTTCCTTCCCCATCAGTACCAAGGTGGGATGCAAAGACAGGAAGTGTCAGGGGATATGAGAAAGGATAAGAGCCTCTCTCTACCTAAGCTTGACATGTCTCTTGATGACCAAATAAAGAGTTTCACCAGAGATAACTAGAGACTGCCCTACATAGCAATTAGACACAGACATTATACTCCCTTCGTAAAGCAAGACCACAAACAAGATCACTAAAAATACTAGTAACTAGTGAACCATGCTCAGAATAAAAAATACATAAATTGGGGCTGGAGAGATGGCACAGTGGTAAGAGCACTGGCTGCTCTTCTAAGAGGACCTGGGTTCGATTCTCGGTACCCACATGGTGGCTCCCAACTGTCTGTAACTCTAGTCCCAGGAAATCTGATCCCTTTTTCTGGCCTCTGTGAATACCAGGCATGCAGGTGCTGCTCAGACCTATATGCAAGCAGAATACTTAGGAGGCAGAGGCAGGTGGATGTCTGTGAGTTTAAGGCCAGAATGGTCTACAGAGTGTGTTCTAGGCCAGCCAAGACTACATAATAAAATTGTCTTAAACTTTTTAGGTGGAGGGGGAATAGATTTTGGTAAACACTATTATGTAATTTCACAGAGTCTTTGTACAAACTAATATGGCTATAATATTATTAGGCAGTATAATTGTATGGGAACATCTATGTATATGCAATGCATCATTGGCTGACGTGTCACTCCTTGGCACATGGCTGTATTTTGAATGAATGTACCACAATTTAGTTGTGCATTCCACCATGATGGACATACAGCTTATTTCTAGTGCTTGGCAGTGACACATAGTGAAGTTATGAATATTCTTGCATATGACTTTGGTTTCCACATTTATGTTTGCTTGGAGTGGGATTTCTGGATTATTGAGTTTCTCTATGCCCAGTTTTGGCAGGCACTGATTATTTTCTTAATTACAAGACCCAGCAGATACCTGAAACCTCAGATAATACCAAGCTCAGTGATCATTGATTTTTCCCCATACATATTTATGATAAAATTTATTTTACAAATTAGGCACAGCAAGCGATTAACAATAAACAATAAAAAGAGTGATCATAAATTATGTTAATATTCCCTCTCAACATCTTGATATTTCATTTGTAGGAGACATTTTATGACCTTTCCTTGGCATTTCCAAATTACTAGCATCACTATTTTTTTTAAAAACAGAATATCTTTTATTTGTTCTTTGGCAATTCCATACATGTAAGCAAGACACCTTGATCATATGCACCTCAAACTTCCCCCTTCCACTCCCCCAAGGCACTTCCAACACATCCCCTTCCCCATTTTGCATCCCCCATTTTTTAATAACCCATTGGGTCTAATAAGTGCTGCCTCCTAGAATGATGACTGGTCTTTGTGACTTGAGTTGTTCAGGTAATCGGCTACAGTGAATTCATGGGCACAGTGGCCATGTCATGTCCAGAGGACGGCATTCCACAGCGTTCTGCTCCATCCTCTGCTCTTACATACCTTCTGCCCTCCTTCCAGTATGTTCTTGAACCTTGCTAGAGGGTGTAGATAAACGGTCTTATTAAATAAGAAACACAGAGCCAAGCACAAAATTAAAAGCCAAGAGGTCAGAGCAATAGCTAAGAGCTGAGACTAAAAACCTTACCCTTCACTGCCGCTGCTCTCCTACCTCTCCACTAGATAGCTACTTCCTGTTTGTCCTTTTATTGACTTTCTATTCTGCCTTCTCATTGGTTGTAAACCCAGCCACATGACCTCCTCATCACTGCCCATCTATACAGACTTCCAGGTCTTCTATGGTTGGTATTGAGATTAAAGGCGTGTGTCTCCATGCTGGTGGTATCCTTGAACACACAGAGATCTGCCTAGCTCTGCCTGTCATGTGATTGGGATTAAGGGCATGTGCTACCACTGCCAGACTTCTACTATGGCTTGCTATTAGCTCTGACCCCCAGGCAACTTTACTTATTAACATACAAATAAAATCACATTTGAGTACAAATAAAATATCACCACAAGAGAGGTTGTTACACATGTCCCATCAGGGCATCACCCGTGTGCCTCCACACAGTCACTCAATAGACACTTCTCACTACCTGTACCCCTTACAAGTCTGTTGACTGTTGACTGCTGCAGAGAGAATCCTACCCTGAGGGCCATTACTCCATAAACAAGTGTTACTTGAAACTGATAAGACAAGCTGATAATCAAGACAGCATGTGACATTTGCAGTGTGGACACACTGGACAAAAGTACAATTACTGTTCTAGGCAGGATGGTATAAGATTTCATCACTGCACTCTGGTGTGAAACTTGAAACAATGAACTGTTGATTTCTACAATATTCCATTTTATATTTTCAGATTGCCATTGGCAGATACTGAACTGTAGCAGGTGAAACCACAGGTAAAGGACGATGCGTGTATAGGTTATAAAACAGTATGTACAGTGCTCGCTCCATCCAGTTTCAGCTCCTGCATCACCATAATAGGTTTCTCTGCCCGCGCGCCGTAAGCCAGATCAAGCCGAACTGAAGAAGTAAAAGAACACTTTTATTTGAGCAAAGCAACTCCCGGTTGAGTTCTCCAGTCCCAGAGATTGAGGCTGGAGAGGCCATGTGCCCAAAGTGAAGCAGGCAGCTTATATAGCCTGTATGCGAGGGGTGATAATGTGTCTGCCACAGCTGGGTTTGTGCCCAAGCATAGTCAAAAGCTGAGCACTTTAGGAGGGGTGGTTTCTGGAGGCAGCACAGACCACAGAGATACAGATGGCCTCCAGCATCAGCACGTGCCACAGACATCAGCATGGGCTCTAGGGGCAGTACAGACCACAGACATCAACATGGCCTTCTGCCAAAGCACAGGCCATGCACACTATCATGGCCCTTGGTGGCAGCTCAGCCAACGGACATCTCCCTGGCCTTGGGGGTAACACGGGCCACAGACAACAACACGGCCTCAGGCTGCAATAGGACCATAGACCCCAACATGGCCTCAGGTGGCAGCATGGGCCACTCACATCAACATGGCTTCTGGTGGCTGCACAGCCCATGGACATCAACATGGCTTCAAGCCGTGGCACAGATCATGGACATTTGCATGGCCTTTGGTGGTAACACGGGCCACGGACATCAGTATGGCTCCAGGCTGCAGTAGGACCACAGACCCGAACATGGCCATCATCAACATGGCCTCAGGTGGCTGTACCATTGCTACTATTTTTAAAGAACATTCTTTGGGATTTCATTTAGTATTGATCTGTGGTTTATGGGATTCTTTTGAGATCTTGTTAGGTTTTCTCTCTTGAATATATATTAAGTTTTATCATCATTCATTTGGAGAGAGTTTTCCAGAATGACTCAATTCCAATGTGTCAGAACCAGCCCAGGGTATTAAGAAACTGAAGAAGAGCAGAGATGCCTGGCATTTCACAGAGAGCAGTTTACTGGCCTCTTACTAACAGGGCCATAGTCCTGGTGATAACAGGAGCAGAGGCATCCTCGAGATTTGGTTAAAGAAGAGAGCTTAGTGTGGCCTAGACAAAAGTAGCTTCCTCTGAGCTGGAACATACCTGGTCCTTCTCAAATTACTACCAAATCGCAGGTGCACTCCAGCCCCAGGGACCCTGGCTACATCTCCACAGATTACTCTGCTAGTTTTATGTGCGAATAACACACTTGGAAATAACAAGGGAAGAAACTGGCCAGGACTCCTCAGAGCAGCAGTCACAGCAGCTGTCACTGCAGTCGCACAGATGGCCGTTTGGCAGGGGGTGTGGCCAGGAATTGGCCATCCTTTGGGTTTTTCCACAGCACGTTGAAGGCACCCTTTCCTTTCTGTCAGGTTCCAGGTTGCTGTCCTTCTGATTATTGTCCTGTGTATGGAACCACCTTTTCTCTCCGGTTATCTTTAAGATTGCCACCGTGTGCTCTCAGAGAAAGAAATTAGGAACAATGTCCTGTTCAGAATAACTCCAAAAGTGTTGAGCATTTAGGAATATATCTAACCAAATAGAGAAGATCTCCACAATGTAAACATCAAGATGGTGAAGAAGGAACCCATAGCAGATACTAGATGGTAGAAAGACCTTTTTCAGGATCCTGGATTGGCAGAATACTGTGAAAATGAGTACTAAAATAAATTTACAGATTTAATGCAATAGCTATCAAAATTCTGGTGGTATATTTCACAAGCTTAGAAAAAAAATACACCATATGATGGTGGCACACGCCTTTAATCCCAGCAGAAGCAGGTGAATCTCTGTGAGTTTGAGGCCAGCCTGGTCTACAGATTGAGTTCTAAGACAGGCTCCAAAGCTACACAGACAAACCCTGTCTCAGGAAAAAGAAAGACAGACAGACAGAAAGAAAGAAAGAAAGAAAGAAAGAAAGAAAGAAAGAAAGAAAGAAAGAAAGAAAGAAAGAAAGAAAGAAAGAAAGAAAGAAAGAAAGAAAGAAAGAAAGAAAGAAAGACCACAGATAGCCAAACCAAGGGGTAAGAACACTGCTGGAGGTATTACAGTATCCAACCTCAAATCATGCTATGTTGGAGACTGACCCAGGACGGTTTGACTCAGGATTGTTACGCTTTGTATTTCTGCCTGGAGTCTGGCAAAACCAGACGTCCTTGGCTGACTACAAGACTTGCAAAAGCAGGACGACCTTGGCCTAACTAAGAAGTATACTTTTTAGATATAGCCTTGAACAGTAATCGGCCAGCTGCAGAGCCTTGGACCAAAGAGACTTCACCTCCCCCGACCACTCTGACTTCTCCTGAAAATTTTCCACTCTCCTTTCTCTGCCCCTCCCTGCCTAAAGCCCCGTATAAAACCCTCAGTCCCCAATCAATAAATGGAGCCTTGACACGACTCAGATTGACTCAGTGTCTCATTTGTGCTTGGCTCCCTTCCCTTCTCTCCCCATGGTTCCTTAAGGTGTTTCCCGGCTCGAGACCCACGAATAACTGGACCTGCTGGACGGGTCAATGCTACAGAGCTCTCATGATAAAGACAGCCTAGTACTGCCATAAAGATAGAATAAAGAACCCTGCGATAAAACAGCGACGCTATGGACACTTCATATCTGACAAAAGAGGCAGAAACACACCGTGGGAAAAAGCCTATTCAACAAGCGTTATGTCTCTGAGGGAAGACATCCCTAGGACACCCATATTCAATCATGGGACCACCACACCAAGGACCTTACTTAATCCTAATCATCTCCCAAAGTACTTCATAATACTTCACAATAGGAACTAAATTCCAACATGAGTTTTATAGGAAAAAATAGTATCAAATAAAATAAATACTTATTGTTACCAAAGAAAGAAATTAAAAAAGATACCAGAGGGTGGACTTGCTATAAATTGGCAGAATTAATATTTTGAAAATGAGTATATTACCAAAAGTCATCTACAAAGGTAATGAAACTCTCATCAAAATTCCAATGACATTCTTCAGAAAACTAGAAAAAAACGATCCAAAAATTCATCTGGCAACACAAAAGACCATACACAGTCAAGGAAATCCTGAGCAGAAAGAGCAGTATTGGAGGCATTACAGTGTTTGGCCTTAAATCATACAAAAGAGCTAAAGTGACAAGGACAGCACGGCACCTGACCCAAGCTAGTCATCTCAGAGGAGGGAGCCTCAACTGAGAAAATGCCTCCATGAGATCGGCTGTAGGCAAGCCAGGACGGCATTTTCTTAATTCCTGATGGATAGGAGGGTCCAGCCCATTGTGGGTGGTGCCATCCCTGGGCTGGGTGCTCTAAGAAAGCAGGCTGAGCAAGCCATGGGGAGTAAGCCAGTGAGCAGCACCCCTGCATGTTTTTTGCTTTTATCTTTTGGAGGGCCCACCACCCAGCTCTCAAATAATTCACACATGGAGGCTTATTTTTGTTTTTTGTTTTTTGTTGTTTTTTTCTTTTTTGGTTTTTCGAGACAGGGTTTCTCTGTGTAGCTTTGCGCCTTTCCTGGAGCTCACTTGGTAGCCCAGGCTGGCCTCGAACTCACAGAGCTCCGCCTAGCTCTGCCTCCCGAGTGCTGGGATTAAAGGCATGCGCCACCAATGCCCGGCTGGAGGCTTATTTTTAATTATGAATTCCTGGCCTTAGCTTGGCTTGTTTCTTGCAAGCTTTCCTTAACTTAAATTATCCCGTCTACCTTTTGCCTCTGGGCTTTTCCCATCCTCTTACTTCTGTAAATCTTACTCTTACTCTGTGGCTTGCTGTGTAGCTGGGTGGCTGGTCCCTGGAGTCCTCCTCTTTCTCTGGCTACTAGATCTCTCCTCTCTCAGATTTCTTCTTCTATATATTCTCTCTGCCTGCCAGCCCCACCTATCCTTTCTTCTGCCTCGCTATTGGCCATTCAGCTCTGTATTAGACCATCAGGTGTTTGAGACAGGCACAGTGACACAGATTCACAGAGTTAAACAAATGCAACATAAACAAAAGTAACACACCTTAAAATAATATTCTACAACATGCTTCAAAAAAGAAAAAAAAGAAAGTGACAACAAATGCTGGTGAGTATTTGGGGAAAGAGAAGCTTTTCTTACTCATTGCTGGCGGGAGCTCCAGCTAGTACAGTCATTATGGAAATCAATAGGAGTTTTCCTCAAAACATTAGGAAGAAGTACCATATGACCTAGCTAAGCCCTCCTGGGCACATACCCCAAAGACTCCATGTCTTACCACAGATACTGCTCTATTCACAATAGCAAGGAAATGGAGTCAGTCCATTATGTCCATCAACAGAATAGATAATGAAAGTGTGATATATATCGTGTGTGTGTGTGTGTGTGTGTGTGTGTGTGTGTGTGTGTGTGTGTATTTTTTATTCCTGTATCTATATATGGAATTATACTCAACTGTAAAATAATAAAATCATGAAACTTGCAGGAAAATAGATGGATCTGGAAGGCATCACATTAAATGAGGTGACATCGGCTCAAAAAGATAAAAATCATGTTCTATCTCATATGAAGATTCTAACTTAATATTTGTGTGTATGTAAATAAAAGTGTGTAAGCGTTGGGATAGGCTAAGAAACTAAATAGGAGATCCTGGTGGGGGCACAGCAGAGGGGCAAAGGTGAATGAAGAAAGAAGACTGCTAGGGTGAGAGGGTGTGAGGGATGAAGGGAAATGGAGGAGAAGAGAAACAACAAAAACAAGTTTAGTTGGAAATGTTCTAATGAAGTCTACTTCTTTGTGTGCTAATAAGAAGAGCATTTTTTGTTGTTGTTTTTGTTTTTTGTTTTTTGAGCAGGGTTTCTCTGTGTAGTTTTGGTGCCAGTCCTGGAACTCACTCTGTAGACCAGGCTGGCCTCGAACTCACAGAGATCCGCCTGCCTCTGCCTCCCAAGTGTCAGGATTAAAGGCGTGCGCCACCGCCGGCTGGCAAGAAGAGCATTTTTAAATAATCATTTTTTTGAAAGTACACTATAAGATTGGTGTTGGACAATTAAGAACCGCTGGTAGCAAAAGGCCGTGGGAGCATACAGCAGGTGACAACTAGTGTTCAAAAGGTCAACCTATCAGAACCAAGGGTTCTGGTAGAGGACTAAGCCATCACTCAAAGTATGTTGGAGTTACTGCCTTTTGAATGATCTGGCTGTTTCTGGTTGCAAACTACTTATGCAATTACAGCTATGATATCTCCCCATTACCATGCATTTTCATAAAATGTATCTATGTAATCTCATGATTCATCTCAATCTTATGGGCACATATATCTGTGGGTGGTCAGGAAGATGACTTTTCATTTAGCTGTATAATTTTGATATATAGAAATATACTAGGATATGCTTTATAGCCAGATTCCATTGTTCCATGAGACCGGAGACACTTAAAGCCTGCTTTGTTCCTTTTGCTCAGACTAACACAGAAAATAATAATCTCTCCTCAGTCTAACACAAACTGCATGCATTTAGCTCATCTTTACCTCAGAGCAAGTTCAAACTAGACTAAAGGCCTTTGTAAGTAGATCATAACTTTAAAACTTTACAGTTATGCATGAGGTCAGAGTTGCAGGTGTCTACCAAGGCTAACATAAAACACCCTAAGAAAAGCCTGCCAATTCTTTACATGGCAAGTCTGTTGATAAAAAGCTATGTCTCAGAGTTTGTCACACTGGGCACTGCGCCTCCTCCCTCTGGTACTGAGACCTTGGAACCTTGTCTCAGTATATGTGCCCATAAGATTGAGATGAAATCATGAGATTACATAGATACATTTTATGAAAATGCATGGTAATGGCTCTGCTCCTTATCATCTAGTCTAGGAATGTGCTATGACCTTGAGGGTTTTGAAACTTTTCTCAGAATTACAAGGAAACTCATGTTAGAAATGTAAGGAGTCAGGCAAGAGAGGAGCTAAGAATTAAGCTGAAAAGAAGCTGTAGATTTAGAGAAGCAAGAGAACAGAGAGAGACGAGCAGAGAGATCAGAGGCAGAGTTGAAACTACTTAGAACAAGACAGTGAGTGACTGAAAGAGGGCAGTGTGTGTAGTTTTATTGATACACCCTCAGATAAGCAGATTTATTCATAGATAAGTAGACTTCTCAGCTGGTTGTAGATTCTTCCAGGGACTCTACGAGAAGGTTATTCAGGGCTGGACCCCAATAACCTTCGTTAGTAGATGGCTGGAAATGGCCAGGAGATGACCCCAGGTTTACCTTGCTTTCTCTTAAGACACAAGCAATGGATAACAACCCCTTTAGACCCAAAGGTTGGTCAGAAATAAAAACAGTTTGAGGCCTGGAGAGATGGCTCAGTGGCAGGTGCTTGCTGCCAAGCCTGATGACCTATGCTCATCCCCAGAATCTACATGGTAGAAGAAGAGAACCGACTCCCGAAAGGTGTCCTCTGACCTCTACAGGCATGACAGGGCACAGGCTCCCCGCCCCCATGTGCACACACATACATAAATAAAAACATGTAAAAAAAAAATTAGGAAACAAAGATAAATCCATTCAAAATTATTATATGTCATCTAGGAAAATTCTGTTTCCCAAGATTGGCTTATACTTAACATATATACCATCTACGAGGTATAGTTTGGTTTTATTAGGCAAAAATTCCTACTAGTGGTTGGACTGTGGTTTTCTTGTCCAAAGCATTTCAATTTACAGTCCACCCCATCAACAGGAAGACTGGACAAGAGGCTCCTAAGATGGGTGTCTTACAGAATGAGCAAAGCCAAACCGGGAAGCTGAGGAAAAATGCTTCTTTTTTACTTTGCATTTTCTCCATTTTCATGTCAGATTCGGAGAAGGATTAAAAGCATAGGCCTTGAAGTATCCCTTGAGTCAGGGATACTCATCTATTTATACTGTTTTCAGGGATCAAGAGGAAAGTGCATAAAAGCCTTTGAAAATGTGTGACAAAATGTCGCCGTGAACATATGGCAGGGGAGTGTGATCCCGTTAAACACGTGCTGTGCTTGGCAGGAGGAAAGAGCTAGAATGTCTGCTCACTTAGTTCTTCCCACCCCCTCACAAGTGCGAGTCTTAGTAGGAAGAAGGATACCCAGCATGCTTCCTAAAATTCATACAAGAAGGACAAACTACAGCCACAGCAGTAGCTAAGAACGGGGACAATGTCAGGGCAGGAGTAGAGAGTGTGTGTTACCGACGGTGGCCCCCAAGGCATGCGTGGAAAGAAGCTGCATGTTCTCCCAGTTGCCAAGGAGCAGCTACGCTGGTGTGCTCATGACTCTGCTAGTCTTTGTGGTCTTTCCATTCCATTGAGAGCCAAGTGCCACTTTCAGCCTTCTTCCACACCCTCTGCGCTTGAAAACCAACAGGAGTGTGGCTTTAGAATTTGAAATGTCAGAAACTGGGAGGGCTGTTCCTCTTGCTGGGATTCCCTTCAGCTCTCTGCTAGCTCAGGCAGTAGGTCTCAGCTTATATATCAGCTGCCCAGGGAACAGTCACTGATTTCCTTTGTCTCCTAGTTATTTATATATATTGGTGTGTGTGTATAGACACACGCATTATGGAGGAGGTGTGGGCATCTTGCAGGAATCAGATCTCTCCTGGCATACGGATTGAACTCAGGTCATCAGACTTGGCAGGCAGCCAGTTCCTACGGAACCGTCTTGCTGGCCTCAAGGTTCTTATTGTAAAAAAAATAAAAATAAATAAAAGTCTAGAACTTTGTACATTATTTATTAATACTTTTCCTCACTAGGTTATATGAGACTTGGGTTCACTGTTATTTTCCTAAAGTCCATAGGAATGCCTGATGCATAGGATTTTTTTTGTTTTGTTTTGTTTTTGTTTTTGTTTTTTTGTTTTTCGAGACAGGGTTTCTCTGTGTAGCTTTGCGCCTTTCCTGGAACTCACTTGGTAGCCCAGGCTGGCCTCGAACTCACAGAGATCCACCTGCCTCTGCCTCCCGAGTGCTGGGATTAAAGGCGTGCGCCACCACCGCCCGGCGATGCATAGGATTTGATGTGTTTTGTTGAGTATTTGACAATTCTACTGGCTTATGGTTTTATTTTGTTTTAGAAAGTGGTTTATTCTTTTTTTAAATAATTTATTTATTTTTACTTTATGTGCATTGGTGTTTTGCCTGCATGTATGTCTCTGTGAAGGTGTCAGATCCCCTAGAACTGGAATCACAGACAGCTGTGAGCTGCCATGTGGGTGCTGGAAGTTGAACCCGGGTCCTCTGGAAGAGCAGTCAGTACTCTTAACTGCTGAGCCATCTCTCCAGCCCAGAAGTGGTTTATTCTTGAAAAGAAAGAAGAAAGGGCTGTGTGTGTGTGTGTGTGTGTGTGTGTATGTGTGTGTGTGTGTATTTTAAATGAGTGTGACATCACACCCATTTAAATTTATTAAAGAAATTCAAGTGGAAAACAATAAACAAAAAGATCATCAGACTAGTAAACAGGGAAATTAAAATTGTAAATAACATTTATGGACTTCTAGGGTAAGACAGCAGACTAGAACCTGCCTCCAAGTAATTCTGTGAGTGAGAATCCTGGTGACAAAGGACAGATTATTCCCAAAAGGAAGAGAAGAAACACTGCTGACGGGAAATCACACAGAAACAGGAAGACTGATGCAGGAGGCAGGGAAAGACTCTGGACCCCATGGCTGCTCCAGTCTCAGCTTCTACGGGCAAAGAGAAGCTGAAGCTGTAGCCAAAAGGGGGCCCAGGCAGCCCTGCTCACCACAAGACTGGCAGGGAGCCCCCACCACGCAATCAGTTAGTGCATGGAGTTTGTACAGATTTGCAATCTAAGCCACAGGACAAGTTCACTTTGCTTGAGTCTTCAATCCAGTGGAATACTTGTGACAGTGAGTTCTTCTGGGTAGCAAACCAGACATCCACTTTGTCACTCTTGGTATCCTTCTTGAGAAGGGGCCTACTGTTAGAGACTTACATATTCTGAAGACCTGAAGACAAGGGACAGTTACAAGGGGGAAGCCTGGGGACACTGCTAGAGTGACTAAGAGGCAGACAGCCACACAAAGCAGTGGAGGAAGAGGTTTAGACATCAACATGCTGAGTTTAGTCAGAAGAACAGTTAAGACTGAAGGGCACAGTGGTTGGTGGCCCAATAGCAAGCAGCAGAACCCCATCACCAGATGGTAACCATGGAGACTGGTGACAGTGCAGGGCCCATTGCCCAAGGGTAACTATGGAGATAAATGATAGTGCAGGACCCATCACCAGATGGTAACTATGGAGACTGATGATAGTGCAGGGCCCATCTCCAGAGGGTAACTATGGAGACTGATGATAGTGCAGGACCCATCACCAGATGGTAACTATGGAGACTGATGATAGCGCAGCACACATTGCCAGAGGTAACTATGGAGACAAACTATAGCAGAGCCCACAGCCAGTGTACTACTCAGTCTTTCAAGCTGCCTCCCAGCTGCCTGGATAACAGCCTGTGGGACTGAGAGCTCTTGAAACTCAGCTTCCTCCCTCTCTCAGGATGGTTCCCTGTTGGGCAGGATCTGTATTATGTACATGAAACTGGTCCCCAAGTGGGGATGGCAAGATTTGGTTTGCTTCCCCAGTTCTCTTGTCTTGGATGTTGGCCACCTCAGCGCACACAAGCTAGGACGTCTCGGACGTGACGGTAACAATCACTTCTGGCATGCTCCAAAAGTGAGTGTGGTACTCTATCTAGACTCAACGACACAACCATTGCAGTCACAACAACTGTGGTTACTGCACTGAGCCCCAACAAGATGACCCTGTCAGTCGTCATGGGCCGGGAAGGAGCGCACAAGGCCCATCCCTTACTGCTGAATCATCGGCTATTGATAGATTCCGGGAGGGGCCGTCATGGTCTTCAGCTGTGTATTGGCTGCTGAGCCTTTCAGGCTCCACCAGACAGCTCCAAACCCATGGTCACGCAACGGTTCTGCTTAAACTCAGTGGATAAAAATCAATGAATGTGACGGGCTTGTGGGGAAGGGAGGGGGTAGATAGGGGTCCTAGGAAGATGGAGAGGGCTGAGAGAGGTCAGTCTGCATTACGTACATGTGTGAAAATGACAGCAAATGAATAAAGAACTTAATTCTGCCTTATTGTATGCCGGGGAAATAAACTCCATTCTCTACAGAAACAAACAAATAAAAATCAACAACCTCAGGGTGGCCATCAGTGGCTCTTGGTACACAAGGGAAACTTCTGAAATGAGTGGCAGCCCCCATGGAAAACGGACCCTTCACTGATCAAGCTCAGACCAGCAGATACTAAGACAGACATGAGACCCTAACCTCAACTGTCACCTTTCACTTGGGAGAAACCGTACTAGAGGACTCTGGAAGAATCCAGCACTTCATCATCTAAAAGAAAAACAAAATTTTCTTGTTCCCTGTCCCTTCCCCCACCATACACTATTTCTAAGTTTGCTTTTATTAATTTATTTTGACAGGTTCTCATGTAGCCCAAGTTGCCCTTAGCTCCTGACCCTTCTGCCTCCACCTCCAGAGTGCTGGCATTACAGGTACATACGAGCCACCAATAAAGTAAACCTGGCTTACTTTAGTACTTAAGAGCTCTTGCACGTTTTTTCATTTCTTTTACATTTACCTAATTTTATTTATATATTTTTATTGTATAACCAGATTTTTTACTGTTTCCTTTCACTTCCCTAAAATCCATTTCTTCCCCTCACTCCAGGATTTTTCATTTATTTTACTTAACCTTTATGGTGGTTTAAATGAGAAATGCCTCCCCATCCCCATCCACCACCCTCCCGCAATAGGCTCCTATGTTTGTTTGGACACTTGGTCCCCAGTTGGTGGTGCTGTTTGGGGGTGGTTACAGAACCTTGAGGAAGTGGAGCCTTGCTGGAGAAGGTGTGTCACTGTGGGGTGGGACTGGAGGAGGTGTGTCACTGTGGGGTAGGGGCTGGAGGAGGTGTGTCACTGTGGGGTGGGGCTGGAGGAGGTGTGTCACTGTGGGGTGGGACTGGAGGAGGTGTGTCACTGTGGGGTGGGGCTGGAGGAGGTGTGTCACTGCAGGGTGGGGCTGGAGGAGGTGTGTCACTGCGGGGTGGGGTTGAGGTCTTATGGCCTGGAGCCAGTTCTTCCTTTGTGTGGATGAAAACAGGATCAGCCAGCTTCCTGCTCTTGCCTCCATGCTTTCTCTGCTTCTTGTCAGGTTTTTTTCTACCTTGATGGACTCTATTTCTCTGGAACTGTGAGCCAAAATGAATCCTTTCTCCTCCAAGTTGCTTTGGTTGTGGAATTTTATCACAGCAACAGAGTGGGACCGTGCAGCCTGGCTTCTTCCTGTCCCCTTCTGTGCCCTCCTCCTTTATTGTCACTGCTCTTATCTTGATTTACACTTTCATTTCAGAGCTTACTCTACATTACTTTTGACACTTACCCCCAGGGTCATGGTGGCTTTCCATGGCTTTAGTTGTGTTTCTATGTCTAGTTTTGTTGGCTGCTGTTGCTCTTACAGTGGTTTGTCTTCTCCTCTCTCATTCATTTTTAGGACTGATTCCTCAAGAGAAAGCCTGTCCCTAAGAAGACTCAAATATCAGTAGAAGAGGCCACATAAGACCCTGTCTCAAAAATAAAAATTCTATTAACTGAAATTATAGCAGAAAATTCCCCCAATCTAGGGAAAGATATGGACACCCAGGCACAAGAAGCATTTAGAACCACAGATAGACACAACCGGAAAAGAACCTCTGGACAACACACTATAGCTAAATGCTAAGATTGCTGGGTTTAAGGGGCTGGTGCACACCCTCAATCCCAGCACTCAGGAGGCAGAGGCAGGCAGATCTCTGTGAGTTCCAGGCCAGCCTTGTAATTCCAGGACAGTCAGAATTACATGGAGAGGCCCTGTCTCAACACACACACACACACACACACAATGCAGGGTTTAGTGGTGCCGGCCTATAATCCCGGCAGCTCAGGAGAGGAGAGGATCTCAACTTCAAGGTCATCTTGGGCTACAGAGTGATAAGCTGTCCTAAAATAAAAGAAAGAAAATCAGGCAATCAGCTCACTGATAGACTACTTTACTAACATGTGTGAGGCTCTAGAGTATAACACCCAGTAACCACATAAATCAAAACACAAGATAAAATAAAAATGCTAAGAATAAGAGCTGAGAAATGATATTAAAATCTGTAGTAGGTGGTGTTGAAAACACCAACTCACAGTGGTAACTCATTAGAATACCAGATCTTTCAGGAGAAACTCTAAATGCCAGGAAAGTATGGAATGATCTATTTCAAGCTCATAAAATAACTGCCAAAAATTTATCATATTTAGCAAAGTTATCTTTTTAAATCCATGGAGAAATAAAGACCTTCCAAGATGTCTTAGTGAGGGTTTCTATTGCTGTGACAAAAGACCACGAGCAAAAGCAATTTAAAGAGAAAGGGTTTATTCAGGTGACAATTTGTCATCCAGGGAAGTCAGGGCAGAAACTCGAGGCAGGAACCTGGAGGCAGGAACTGATGCAGAAGTTATGGAGGAGTGCTGCTTGCTGGCTGCTCCACCAAGTTTGCTAAGATTACCCAGGGGTGGCACCATCCACAGTGGGCTGGGCCCTCTCACATCAATCATTAATCAAGAAAAAGCCATACAGACTTGCCTACAGGCCAACCCTACGGAGGCATTTTATCAATTAAGATTCCTTCTTCCCAGATGACTCTACCTTATGTCACATAGACATAAAAAGTAGTCAGTGTAACAGGGCAAAGGTTTCTCCATCTTGTCTCAGCTGAAGCCATTTTTGGTTTCTAACCCCTACCCTGCAAATCCCATGGGAAAGCACACAACCCTGTTCTAGGAACTCGGGGTTGCTCCCTCCTGCAACTGCCAACCACAATGTAGTTGTTCTGTGTTCTTTGTCTTTAAAAACTCCCTGTAATGTGCATTTGGGCTGCTCTGTGAGGAGTGTTTCTCTCCAGGCAATCTCCGAATAGCTTAACACAGACTCTCAGTTTGAATTTTGGTCATGCTGAGTGGTCTCTGGGCCTTTACCCTGTAACACCAGCACACAAGATAAGGACAAACTGAAACAATCTATAAGTCAGTTATAGAAGATACATAAAGGATTCCTGCACACAATGGAGGAAGAAAGTCCCAAACACAGAAGCTCAGGAAAGAGCAAACTTCATAGGAGACACAGATGAATAAATTAATACATGTCCACCAAACCACCAACAGTATGGACAGAACAAGTAATATTCAGCCAACCAGAAAAACAACCAAAATGACAAGCATCAGCAAATGCTTCTAAATAACCTAAATGTAAATGGTTTACCTTGTTTTTTTATTTTTATTAAGTAAATTAACCTAATTTACCATTAGATTAATAAGTCTAAATGTAAATAGTTCCAACTTTCTAGTGAGAAGTTACAGGCTAGTTGACTGGATTAAAAGAAAAGATCCAAATGTTTGTTATCTTCAGGAAACATACCCATGGGCCAACATGCAGTTAAAAAGAAAACGTAAGTTGATATGGTAGGGAAACGGAAGCTGAAGACAAGTGAGAATGCTGATACCCATGTCTGACAATGTAGACTTCAAGCCAAATTTAGTCTGAAAAGACAAAGAAGGCCACTACATGTTAACAGAGAGAAAGGCACATCAGTAAGTTCTAATAATTATAAATATATAAGTACCAAACATTGGTGTATCCAATTCAATAAACACTATTGGACAGAAAGAGACAGAGAGGTTCAAATACACTAGAAGTGGGTGATTTCAGCCCCACACTCTCATCATCAGCTAGATAATTCAGATAATAACAATTAACAATGAGGAGCTGGAGAGATTACTGAGTGGTTAAGAACATCTAATGCTTCATCAGAGAACCAGAATTCAAATGCCAGCACCCATAGCTGGTGGCTCACAAATGCTCGAACTCCAATAGATCCATGCCCTCTTCTGGCCTCTGTGGGCACATACACACACAGACACACACAGACACACACACACACACACACACACACACACACACACACATTTCTCAAAAGAGAAATGTTAAACTGTCCTATAGATCAAAAGAGCTTAACAAACATCCACAGCATATTTCTTCTGAAAGCTGCAGGGTACACATTCTTTTCAACATCCCATGAAACTTTCTTTAAAATGAATCATATTTCAGGCCACAAAACAAGTCTTAACAAATCTTTAAAAAAGTGAAGTGGTATGTTGTATCTTACCAGATAATTGGATAAAACTAGAAACTGGAGCTGCAGAAATGACTTAGCAGTTAAGAGTATGTACTACTCTTGCAGAGGGCCTGAGTTTGATTCCCAGCACCCATGATGGCCAGTTCACAAAGACCCCTAACTCCAGCTCCTAGTAATCTGATGCCCTTCTCTGACTTCCAAGGGTACTTGTACTCATTCATATGCACAGACATACATGGACACAGACAGCACATAGTTAAATTGAGTTCTTTAAAATTAGAAATCACTAACAAAAGAAACTACCCAAAACTTAGATCATGAACAATACATCTTGAATGATCAGTGGGTCACACAAAACACACCAGAGAGAATTTTAGAATTCATAGAAGAAAATGAAAATGAAAACACAGTTTATCAGAAACTTTGAGATACAGAAAGCAGGGAAAAATCTTAGAAAAACCTAAACAAGACAAATTCAAAATCAGGAAATGGAAAGAAATAATTAACATCAGGACAGAAAATGATGAAATGAAGAATAAAAGAAGAGCTAGTTCTCTGAAAAGAGGAACAAGTTTGACAAATTCGTATCCAAAACAATCAAAAGTAATAGAAAAGACCCAAACAGGCAAGATTAGAAATAAAACAGGACATAATATAGCAAGGGGATCTAGAAGGTCTGCATTAGGGAGATGGCTCAGTGATTCAGAGCACGTACTGCCTTTCCAGAGGACCTGAGTTTGGTTCCCAGCACCCACTTTGGGCAGCTGTAACTCTAGCTCCAGTAGATCTGACACCCTCTTCTGGCCTCCAAAAGCACCTGCACTCACATGCAACCCCCGCTCCCCACAAACACACATAATCAAAATAAATCTGAAAAAGAAAGAGAAATCCAGCAGGTCATTAGCGAATATGATGAAAATGTATACTCCTCCTCACAATAACTGGAAAAATCTAAAGGAAATATGTAAATTCCTAAGCACACATGCAAAATTAAATCAAGAGAATGTGAACAACTTAAATAGATTTATAATGAATGAGAAGACAGAAACAATAATTAACAATTCCCCAATTGAGATAAGCCCAAGACCAGATGGATTCAGTGCTGAATTCTACTTGCTCCTTCCTACTTCATAAAATAGAAAAGAGAAAATTACCACAGAATTCATTCTACAGCCAGTGCTACCCTGGTAACAAACTCAGATAAGGACAGCACAAAAAAGAAAACTATAAACCAACTTCCCTGATGAATGTAGATGCAACATTGACCCAGATGATACTTGGAAACCAAATTCAACAACACATAAAAAGGTCATGTGCCATGATCAAGTTGATTTTATTCCAGGGCTACAAGAAAATTTCAACATATGCAAATCAGTTAGTGTATTAGAGCACATAAATAGACTAGGGGCTAGAGGTCACATGGTCATTTCAATTGATGTAGAGAATGCCTTTGGCAAAGGTTAGCATCTCTTCATAATAAAAGTCCTGAAGAAATTAGGTGAAGAAATTAGGAACATAATGAAGGCTAAATATAACAAACCTGTAGCCAGTATTATACTAAATGGGATGTAGCACGAATTCTAACCGTTTGTTTTGTTTTGTTTTGTTTTGTTTTTTTTCTAGAGCTGAGGACCGAAGCTAGGGCCTTGCGCTTGCTAGGCAAGCGTTCTACCACTGAGCTAAATCCCCAACCCCCTAACTGGTTTTAATAATAAAAACTCAGAGTTAGCTGGGCATCCATGGCACATGCCTTTAATCCCAGCACTCGGGAGGCACAGCCAAGCGGATCTCTGTGAGTTCAAGGCCAGCCTGGTCTACAGAGCGAGATCCAGGACAGGCACCAAAACTACAGAGAAATCCTGTCTCGAAAAACCAAAAAAACAAAAACAAAACCAAAAAACAAAAAACCAGAGTTAGGTATAGGGATAAATGCTGAAAGATCAGTGAGACAAAAGAGCAAGCAAACAAACCACCTCTTACCTGACCAACTCCTCAACCTGAAAGAGAAAGAGCTCCTGTCTCCTCCTGCCTTATATTCCTCTCTCATCCTAGCCATATCACTTCCTGTCTCCACCTCCCTAGTGCTGGGATTAAAGGCATGAGATCCTAAGTAAGTGCTGGGATCAAAGATGTGTACCACCACTGCCCGGTTCTGTTTCTCTTTTAGACTAGATCAATCTTGTGTAGCCCAGGGTGGCCTTGAACTCACAGAGACCAGAGGTCCATCTGCCTTTGCCTCCCGAGTGCTGGGATTAAAGTTGTGTGCCACCACCGCCTGGCCTCTATGGCTGACTAGTAGCTTAGCTACACACTCTGATCTTCAGGCAAGTTTTATTTGTTGGATCACAAACAAAATATCACCACAAGGGGAGAAAGGTGAAAGCATTTCATCTAAATCCAGCAACAAGGAAAATATTTTCTCTGTTCATATTCTATAACTTGAAGACTTAGGCAGAGCAATAAGCAGGAGAAAGCAACAAAAGGACACAAATAAGAAAAAAGGGTTAAATTCTCCCCATTTGCTGATGATAGCAGCTTATACTTAGAAGGCTCTAAAGAGCATCCGAACCCCTTTATATCTGGTCATAACTCTCAGAATATCAGAAGGATATAAAATTAACATCCAAAAAATCAGTACCGTTATTATATACCAATAATGAACATGCTGAGAAATATCTTAAGGGAAAAGTTCCAATTCACAATAGCTTAAGAAAAACAAAAGACAAACACCTAGAAATAAACCTAACTGTGGTTTGAATGAGAACAGCCTCCACAGGCTCATATGTTTGAATACTTGGTCCCCAGTTAGTGGAACTGTTCGGAAGGATTAAGAGGTGTGGACTTGTTGGAGGAGGTGTGTCACTGGGGTAGACTTTGAGGTTTCCAAAGTCCATAGTAGGCCCAGTCTAGTCATTCTCTGCCTACAACTTGCAGATAAGATGTGAGCTCTCAGTTACCACTCCAGCACCATGCCCGTCTGTGTGCCTCCATGCTCCCTACTGTGATGGCCATGGACTAACCCTCTGAAACTGTAAATAGGCCCCTAATTAAATGCTTTCTTCTAGAAGTTGCCTTAGTCATGATGTCTCAACATAACATTAGAACAATAACTAAAACACTATCCAAGGAAATTAAAGACCTCTGCAACAAAAATTTTAAAACCCTGAAGGAAACTGAAGGAGAGACCAAAGATGGAAAAAGCTTTATGCTCATGAGCCCACAGAATTAATATTGTGAAAAATGGCTGTTACTTCAAATGATCAGTCCAATTCCTATCAAAATTATAGTGGCATTGTTCACAGAACTAGGAAAAACAACCCTAAAATTCACGTTGTGTGACAAAACTTACCCTGGGGAGACAAAACACTCATGCCTACCCACCCCAGACAGGAAGCCTGCAACAGTCCAAAATACCAATACCATCAAAGTCTCACTTAGTGAACCAGAGTTTTACTGGGGTTACTTACAATAATATGGGTGAGGGTTACTTACAGGAACAGAAATTGAAGGGACACTAGCCCACTTGAACATGTGGCTCTGGCAGGCCTTGCCCTTCTCCCCCATTCCCTCTGCCTTGCTAAAAAACTGTTAGATTACATTCCTAAAGCTAGCCACCAAGTTCTATTCCCTTATTTGGCCACTTCCTCCTCTGGAAGCTGACTACCAAAGTTCAGCAATCAAAAACCCCCTTTGGTGTACCTAATTAGCATGCCCAATTTAAAATGAAATGCCTCTTCCTAACACGAGGTTTCCCCCTTTACCTCATAAACCACCATTTTCCTATGGGCCAGTCTGTCTCCTCTCTACCCAGAAGCAGTCCTTTGTCCTCTGGGGCAAACACCCCTTCTCCATTTCCCTGTCCCCTTCCCCTTCTCCCTCATCCCCATCTCCTTTCCCACTGCATCCTAGCCCATTCTAACACAGACCTCCCCTTCTTCTCCTCTTAAAATTACACAGGCAAGGTCATTTGCTGCTATTTTTCTGCCTGAGTCAGAAAGCAGCCACTTTAACTTTTCTTCCTAGCTTAATAAAGGATCTCTCTGTGAAAACAGGTGTTTGGGTGTGATTTGTGCCTAATCTGGGGTCCAGGAGGAGGAAGCTCTGCTGTGTGGGGGTCCTCTTCAGAAATGACTCAAAGACAGCTGCATTACCAAGCCCCTCCCCCCAGGATTGGTGACAGCTCACAAAGCTGGGAACCTGGAGCACAGCCTGTTCAACAGGTTGGCGAGTGTCTTTCTCAGATGCCTGAGTCGGACTACACCTCTTGCAGGCAGCTGGTCTGGTCTGCGAGTTTTCTTTACAACTTGGCTTGTCTAAGGGTCTTCTTTGCAGCTTTTACTGCTTTCTCTGGCAGAGTGGGGGCTTAATGAATCCGGTCAGTTTCAGGGACTTTCTAAAGCTATTTTGAGTTGTTTACCTTCATGTCAAAGGAGCTTCCTTGCAGGATGGAATGTTTCAATAAAAGGAAGCTGTTGTACAACATCTTCTGGATACAGAATTAGTCAAGGCTATTTGGAGTGAAAAGAGCAAAGCTAGAGGGTTTCCAATCACATTACAGATGCATAGGAATAAAAAATGGCCTTACGCTGTACAGAGCAACCGGCTACAGTGGAGAACCCAGAAGGAAGCCTACACACACGGCTACAGTTACCTGGTGCCCAAAGCATACTTTGGTAAAAGACGACCTCTTACCAACAAATAGTGCCGAGAAACTGGATCGCCACATGCAGAAAAATAAAACTAGATCCCTATATCTCGGCTTGAACAAAATTAAATCCAAAATGTATCAAGAACCTTATTATAAGACTTGAAATTTTGAACTTTCTAGAAGAAAATATAGGAAAAAACTTTAGAACATAGGAATAGGCAAAGTGTTTCTGAAAAGGACTCTAACCACCCAGGAAATACAATAACTGACAAAAATGAAATTACATGAAATGAAAAAGATTTTGTACAACTAAGACCGAGAGACAGCCTATATATACAATGGAGAAAAATCTTTGCCATTTCTACATAAGAATATATAAAGAACTCAAAAAATCAGTTCAGGCATGGTGACACCAGCCTTTAATCTAAGCAATGGGGAGGCAGAGGCAGGCAAACCTCCATGAGTTTGAGGCCAGCCTGGTCCATATAGTGAGTACCAGGCCAGTCAGGGTTATATAGTGAGACTCTATCTCAACAAACAAAAACAAGGATTAAAAAAAATTAAACACATACGCCAAACCAAGGGGAGAAAAGTACCCCACCCAATCAACAAACAGGCGAATGAACTGAACACAGAGTTCACACACAGGAGAAAAATGTCAACATCCTTGAACATTAATGAATTGCAAATGAAAGCTACAGTGAGTGTCCACCTCACTCAGCTGGGAAGGCCTTCATCTAGAAAACAAACACACACTGTCATGGATGCCATGGGGGAATGAACATAGCTTCACTGGGAATAAAACAGTATCCACTACTGAAATCAGTATTGAGGAACCCCAGAAAACAAACAAAAGTTCCATAGATCCAGTCACTCCTTTAGATACATATGCAGAGCCGTCTAAGCCTATCACAGAGATACTTGCATGTCTCTATTTATTTTGGCACTATTTAAACAGCTGCTTTACAGAGTCAGTCTAGATGTCCATCAATACCAGCAGACAAAGAAAATGTGTCATAGATGCTCAATATAGTTTTACCCAGGCTATAAAGAAAAGTAAAATTAAATCATTTGCTGGGAAAATGTATAGAACTGGAGAACCTCGTCTTAAGCAAACAAACAAATAAAGACTTAGACACATGTATCACATTTTCTCTCATGTGTAGAATCTAGTTCATGTGTGTGCACGTCATGAAACTACTTTTGTGTGGGACTATTTAGGGATAGGAAGGTAACCACTGGAGAGAGAGAAAAGACAAGAAAAGTAATGGGGTGAATAGGAACAACTCATGTAGTTCAGTGTAGCACAAATTCCAGTTGGTCCTAATAAAAACCCAGAGCCAGATATCAGAGTAAATGTTGAAAGATCAGAGAGACAAAGAAACAAGCCACGGCCACCTCTCATCTCACCAACTCCTCATCCAAAAGCCTGAGCTCCAGTCTCCTCTCACCTTACACTCCTTTTCTCCACCCAGCCACATTACTTCCTGTCTCAACCTCCCTAGTGCTGAGATTAAAGACATGTATGCCTCCCAAGTACTGGGAGCAAAGGCATGAGATCCCAAGTGCTGGGATTAAAGGTATGTGCTACCACTGCCTGGCCTCTATTTCTCTTTTAAACTGGATCAATCTTGTGTAGCTCAGGGTGGCCTTGAACTCACAGAAATCGATCTGCCTCTGCCTCCCAAGTGCTGGGATTAAAGGTGTGTGCCACCACTATCGACCTCTATGGCTAACTAGTGGCTTAGTGCCGCACTCTGATGTTTAGGCAAGCTGTATTTGTTAGATCACAAACAAACTATCACCAGAGTTCTGTCATATGGGAGCATCATAATGACACCCATCATTTTGAAACATGAACATATACTGTTGGACCCCAAAGTTTAGGGTCCTGAGTGGGCGCCCCAAGAACCCAGACTCCAGTCCAGTTGACGCAACAGCAACAGGCGTTTATTGAAGCGACTGTACAGAAGGGCTCCTCTGCTCAAAGAGCAAGAGTCGCACCGCACCATAGTTCATAGATGCTTTTAAAGGGAAAACCCACAAAAGCCACAGGATTACAATTCTCATACAATGTCATCTCGATTGATTTATGTCTAGAAGCTAATTTCATAAGATCATTGTCTGGTTACAGAGTAATCACAGGGGGAATAGATCATTGTCTGGTACAGAGTGATCACAGAGGGGGGACACAGGTTACGTCCATGTGCACATTTTTCCTGAAACCTCAAGGGGGGGTATTCAAAACGGGAGTAGAGTTTACACAAAGGTCATGGTGGTCCTTCCTGGAAAACCTGCAATTATCCCAGTCACAGGTGAGCACATCTCTTAATAGAAATCTCTTTACATTGTTACATGGTTGCAGGGGAGTTTGAATAATGGCTGAGTCAGGTTGCCCTGGGAACTAGATTTTTAGTTCCTCATTTCCTGAAGTTTGGGCTTGGGGGTGTAAGACTGAAGGGTTAGGGTCTTTCAATACATACTAATTTAAAATGTAAAGGGACACAAAATAGTATTAATGTCCACAGATTAGCAAACATTGAAATAGTTTTTGAGGCTTTATTTTTATTTTATGTGAATGGATATTTTGCTTACATCTATGTCTGTGCACCACATGCATAGTTGGCACCCTGGAGACCAGGGTACTGGATCCCCTGGGACTGGAATGTCAGATGGTTGTGAGCCACCATGTGGGTGCTGGGAATTGAACCTGGGTCCTCTGGAAGAGCAGCCAGTGCTCTGAACTGCTGAGCCATCTCTCCAGCCCCAGATCAACAAACAATCAATTCTATTCACTGTTTGCAAAGATTCAGGGGCAAATGAATTCCAAGCATTATTTGTATGAATTCCAAATAGTATAATGCTTATGTTCAGGCCACCTCCATGTCCAAATGAATCTGTAATGGGATACTATGTTGAATCCCTGGAAGAAAAGGTAGTATATCTTAAAATTTCAGCTGTGCCTACGTTCTGAACAGCATTTAGTAAGGTAAACATGAAAATAATGTCATTAAGCAGGCAAATAATTAAATTGTTATATATTTTTCTATAGAATTGTAAAGCTATAAATATTGACACTGATGAAAATTTATGTAAAAAATTAAAGGAGATGCAGAACAATATAAATGTTGACAAATGAGCCAGGCAGTGGTGGTGCACACCTTTAATCCCAGCACTCAGGAGGCAGAGGCGGATCTCTGTGAGTTCGAGGCCAGCCTGGTCTACAGAGGGAGATCTAGGACAGGCTCCAAAACTACACAGAGAAACCCTGTCTTGAAAAACAACAAAAATAATAAATAAATAAATAAATAAATGTTGACAAATGAATTGCAGACAATGGAAAGAGCTTCTGACCAAAAATGGAAACAACAAAGTGAAGAGATATCCCATAAACAAACACACACATGCATGCACACATGTACACATACATGAACACCTTCCACCCCCCACTAAATGGAGGTACTAAACAGAATTTGGGGGGTATGGTAGTTTAAATGTAATTGGCCCCAATAATCTCATAAGGAGTGGCATTATTAGGAGGTGTGGCCTTGTTGGAGGAAGTGTGTCACTGTGGGGGTGGACTTTGAGGTCTTTTGCTCAAGCTTTGCTTAGTGTGACACCGACCATTCCTATTGCCTGCAAGATGGAAGGACTCTCAGCTCCAGCACCATGTCTGCCTGCACACTGCCTTGCTTCCCGCCATGATGATAATGGACTAAACCTCTGAACTGTAAGCCAGTTGTCCCAATTAAATGTTTTCCTTTATAAGAGTTGCTGTGGTCATGGTGTCTCTTCATAGCGATAGAAACCCTAAGACAGGGGTAAGATTTAAAATAGAGTTTTGCCAACTTAGACTTAAAACATTCCAACTATACTGAATAATGAGAAAATTATGAAAGTAGTAAAAGGTTAAGAATTGTAACACATTGTCTAAATTTTTTCCTCATTAATTTCTTGTCCTTTACAGTCTCTTCAATTCTGACAGCTTTCCAAACCTCTGCTGTGAATCTCTTATAAGTTAGCATCTCATCATTTCCCTTCTTAGAAGCTTTTAAACTTTGGTGTAGCCTGTCTGTTTGTATTTAGTTCTATTGCCTAGGGCTTTCTAGTTTAGAATGAAAAGGAATCAGGAGAGACTATCACATGTTCCCCCATTCCACAATTGTTAAAATAATTGCTTTAGGGGTTGAGGATTTAGCTCAATGGTAGAGCGCTTGCCTAGTAAGCGCAAGGCCCTAGGTTCGGTCCTCAGCTCCGGAAACAAAACAAAACAAAACAAAACAAAAGAGCAGTACTTCTTTAGGGGCTGGAGAGATAGCTCTGAGGTTATGAGCACTGGCTGTTCTTCCAGAGGTCCTGAGTTCAATTCCCAGCAACCACATGGTGGCTCACAACCATCTATAATGAGATCTAGTGCCCTCTTCTGGTCTGCAGGGATATGTGCAGACAGAACACTGTATACATAATAAATAAATAAATAAATCTTAAAAAACAAAACAAAACAAAAAACCCAAAACATCAAACCAAACCAAACAAACAAACAAAAACCCAAAACCTCCCTCTGAGCAAAAAACTCCCCAGGAGACTAATAATGCCACCCCCATAACTGAGGGGCATGTGAGAGCAAGAATAACATACAGGGAGGGCTCGGAGGCTGAGCCAAGAGAGGATTCAAGACAAAGGCCCTTGCACACAATCGTTCCAGGGAAAGAGTGAGAGCCTTGTGTCCCAACCTGTCACTTGCATCCTTCTGCTTCTGTCTGGTGACCCTTACCTCACTCTTTCTTGGACCACATGCT
>CABHPR010153243.1:0-26360 GCA_902168415.1 Peromyscus melanophrys
AGAAGTTAGGTAGCAGTAGCATACACCCTTAATCATAGCAGGCAGGATCTCTGTGTGTTCAAGGCCGCACTGGAAATAGAGCCGGGTATGATTGCAGATACCTTAATTCCAACACTAGTTAACCATGGAGGTCTGGAGGTCTATACAGACAGACAGAAAGTGACAGAGCTGTGTAGGAAGAGGAAGTGATGTAGTTGAATGGAGAGAGCAAATCAGATGGCAGAACAGCAAGGCATACAGACGTTGGTAGAGAGGAAGTAACTCGCATTTGGAAGCTGCAGAGTTGGTGAGGTAAGGTTGGCTGGTGGCTTTCCCTATTTCTCTGATCTCTCTAAGGCTTTCACTCCTATATTTGGCTCCGAATTTTTTATTTAATAAGACCATTTAGAAATTCATCTATGTTCTTTCTTCTGCACAATATGTGACAATTGTTATTATTGTACATAGCTTTATGTTAGGATTAAAACCTTCTTATTTAGACACACAAAAAGGGAAATGTTGTGGAAATTCGATCTGTTCAGCCAATGGCTTTAGGGTAACAAGCACAGGACGTGTTCTTGTCATACAAGCTGAGGAAGAGGGGTCGAGCTCTCTTGGGTGGTCTGAGCCAGATCAAGTGGCAGAGAGTAGCTTGTGATTGGTCCCCATCACCCTTGGGCCAGTATTTACTTGTTCTATCTTTGTGAGTGTAATCCCTATTTTATTCCTTATTAAATAAGTCTTCTTCCTAGACATCTGTGGATTTACCACACTAATGAAAGAAATACACATGAAGAAGAAACCATACCTTGATTTTGAATTTCCATATGCACTATGATTCTCCCTTTCTCTTTGATAATTGTGAAGACATGTAATCAATTTTTCATCAGTGGATAAATCAATAAATAAAATATTATATACACACATTGATATATACATATATATGTATATATATGGACATTTTTGACATATGGTTCAACCTGGTAAAGAGCATATTAAATGAAATAAGCTAGCCGAAGAAAAACAAATTATTATATGATCACACCTATATGGAAAAATTTCAGTGTTGAACTTATCAAATCAGATGATACAATGGAAGTTACAAAGTCCTCAAAGAGAAAAAAGGAATCACAAATTTAGTGGTTAAGAGATCCAAATTTCAGCTACTCAAGTGAAGTAAGTTCAAGAAGTGAATTGTACAACATGGTGACAATATCTACTAAACATAACAGTCTTTAAAATTACTTATAGACAATGTTTAAAGTATCTTCATCACAATGAATATTCTAATTAGCTCAATTGAGCTATTTACAACAAATTATGAAATAACATGCTATATAATATACACATTGTGCTTGATGAGTAAAAATTAAAAGCTAATGAAATTATTAATATACAGCAAAAAAGAAAAATTTTAAAATGAACAAAACCAAAATACTTTATTCTCACAATAGAGCTAACATGTCTAATAATAGAACTGACAGACCTCACTGTTGTTAAAGATGGTTTAAAATGGGCACATTACTTAATTGTATTAACTATAAAAAATTTATGTTTCTGGAGAACAGTGTTCTATTTATCTAGCAATATTCACACACATTAATCCTGAATTTTTTCAAAAAAAATATACAAAATATGTTAATGGCATTAATATCTATAATAATAATAAAGGACATTGGAACAGCTCATGCTCACAAATAGGAGGACAAGGCAAGCTACCTTACCTAACAAAACACAATGCAGGCAGTTGAAATCACATTTTTTTTTATTTTAGTAGAGTTCTATGAACATTTTTGAACATATGGAGAACAGTAGGCAAGTACAGATTTATTAATTATCTTAGGGCCACTCTATGTCACCACACAAAATGTCACAGATAAAAACAAATTATAGTCAAGAGAAGTTTGTTCAACTCATGTTTTAGAAGCTGCAGTGTCCAAGAGCAGGTTGCTAGCACACAGTAATGGTCTCTTCAACGTTCATCATATGACAGAGGGCATCATTACAGGGTGAGACACACAGGTCACGGTGGTCCTTCCTGGAACATTTACAAACTATCCCAGTCACAGTTGAGCACATCTCTTAACAGAAATCTCTTTACATTGTTATATTGTTGCAGGGGTGGTCAGCTTGCCCTGGGAACTAGATTTTTAGTTTCTCATTTCCTGGTGCTTGAAGTTTCTCATTTCCTGAGGCTTGGGGGTGTAAGCCTGAAGGGTTAGGGTCTTTCAAATACCACCACACCTATCTTGTGGGATTCTTTCTTCACACCCTCATTTAGTGGTAATTCCTTTCAAAGACTTAATTTCCAGATATTTGACCATTAAGTTTCTATTATATGACTCTTGTGGAGATACATTCAAACCACAGCATTAAAATATAAAAATGAAATGGAAAACAGTCCACCAGAATACCAATGATGGTTTTCTGTAAAAAAAAAAAAAAAAAAAAAAAAAAAAAAAAAAGAGGGGTCTTGATAGATGTAACTGTTCTCCCATACACTTTGCATTGTTTTCCCAACACAAGTTTGGCCATCATCTTCTGAAAATTCATGAGATGTTGCTTTCCATTTGTCTCCAACTCTGAACGTGAAATTGTCTGAAGGTGTGGCAAGATGATGATAGGGCAGTAGATCTGAACACATCCCCTTTCCCAAGCATCATGATAGGAGTGTAAGTAACATTTTATAATATTTGGTAACTACATTAGTACATGACCTCAAAATTAGGAAATGGATCTTTGAAACGCATGTCTTGGAGTTTCCAGTATCTCAAAAGTAATCAAAGTATGCTAGATTAAGTTGTCTTTCATGCGATGTCTACCTGAGTAGAAGACTATTAAGCCCCAGGGTTGGTGTGTGACCTTGATAATTTACTTTGTCTCCCAAGTCTCAGTTTCTTCTGACTTAGCATGGACATTTATGTGAAGCACTCACAGATCATAGTAGGAGTTTAACAATGTTCATTTTGGGAGAAGAGAGATTTACGGATATATTTAATCCATCAGAGATGTACCAGGACATGTTGACCTTAAAGAATGGATTTCATCATGTAAGAGAGTCGTTTGTTTAGAAAATCTTCGTGGACAGCAGTAATTTGGCATTTAGAATTATTAATGACCTGAGAACTACCTCAGCATTCTTTTTTTTTCATTCTTACACCTAATGCAGAAATCTAAAGTCTTTTTATTCTTTGATTCTCACAATGCATCGTTCCCTGTTTGCAGAGCACAAAACCTTTTATTTGAGTACTTGTGATGGTCTGTGCATTCCATTTGTAAAATCAGACTTTTATTTTTTGATTTGGACTACAATGGGTCAAACTTTTAATTATTATGTTTCAAAGACTTCTTAAAGACCTAGAAAAACAAGTACACCACATAATTGCAATAGGTTTGTGAAACATTACATACTTACATTTAGAAGGCATGAGAGAGTCTATTTTTTACCACATAAGAGGACAGCTGAATAATTTGTAAAGTTTGGTCTTGCTCTCTTTGCTGAATGTAATATGCTTGAATTGTCTTTCATAATTCTTAAGGCATCTTTAAGTGCTGCTTAAATAATGTTGGTAGAAAAAACTTTCTTGTTTTTAAAGATAATTTTGAGTTCCTAGATATGCTTCCTAAATGACAATAGACATTTTCCTTCACTTGTGTGAGTCTCCCCTTCCTTCTCCTCCACCTATATTAGTTTTGTTTCCATACCTAACATTTTACTGCATCCTACTCTGGCCTTTCTTGTTGGAGAGAAAAACACTGTTTATTTCATTGTACATATTTGATTTTTGAAATTTAGTGAACTAGCCTTTAGTGTTTATTGCTTTATTTAGTTTTTGTACTCTAACTGAATTACCAATATCCTTCATTTCTTTGTTGTTTTGATTTATGTTGGATATATAAATATTTATACAGGCATAAAGATGCTATATTCATTACAAGTAGTATCTTTTGTAGCATGGATTATATAACTCTTAGAAGATAGCAAAAGGATTCTATGTGTAAGACAAAAATGAAGCATGAGCTTTATACGTACAATTAGAGCAACTCTATTCACCAATAAAGGGATTTTGTTTTAGGCTCACAAAACAAACCTGTGCTTCATAATTTCGTGGCAGAAATTCAAACATACAGAGAAACATAAAGGATTTTTTAAAAAAATTTACAGGAGATTGTTAAAAACAGATGAACTCACAGGGAGTGGCAGCTGGCCAATCTTACATAGGCTGTGGGTATAGAACATCCTTAATGATAGTGAACAAGAATCATCTTGGCTCTAGATGCAGGTTAAGATATTGTTAGCTAAGAAAAAAGAAAATAATATTTCCTTTTCATTTTGGTAATTCTAATTACATTTCTCAGAACTTTGTTTGTTACCTTCTTTATCACTGTGACAGAGTTGTCCAGAATAAGTAACTTAATATAAGAAAGATTTATTTCGGTTTGCAGTTTCAGGCCATAGTCTTCAACTTAGTAAAATCTGAACTAGAATGTCATGTTGACAAGAGTATGAAGAAGAGGTTGTTCACCTCATGGTAGACAGGAAGGAAAGTTAGACTGAATGGGAGTATTGCAATAGTCTAGGACAAGATACAGCCCAAAGGCCATACCACTATGATCTATTTCTTCCAGCTAACTCACAATTCTTAAAGGTTTTAGACCCTCCTAAAATTGTGCCTTCACCTGAGCAGGAATTCAACAAGCATATCTGGAGGGCGTCTCACATTAACAATTTTGGAAATGAGGTCAGTACATTTAAGCTTGTTGTAAACAAAAAAAAGACAGGTAGTTAGCAATATATCAATTTTTCAGGTTCGTATATCTGCTGTTAGTTTGATAAATCCCCGAGAAAGCATGCATATCACAATGATCTGATAGCAAACATGTAGGGAAGCCCTAGGGCCTGAGATATGCTATATCTTGCCTTAATAGTAAGCAAGTGCCTTCACTTGTTTATCTTTAGACTTTCACACTAAGCCCATGGGGAGCTACAGATATTTTCACACAAGTTAGAAAAAGAAATAGCATTAGTTAATGCAGTAATCACCATTTTCTCAGATCTAAACAGATATCTGCACCAAACTAAAGCCAGAACAAATCATTTGGTGTAAAAGTTATTTATATTCAAAGCTTATCAGTGAAAATTTTGTCTCTGTCTGTAACTAAGACAAATTATACAGCAATTGTATGAGACAGTCTTTTGTCTCTATGGAGAAATAAGATGCCCTTGGACATAATCAGGTATTTCTTATCTTGTGCCTTTCCACTGTAAATCAATGATCTGGTTAATTATGGTTGAATTCATGTCAAAATTCTCTACAAGTGCTAGTGAGTGACACTCATACAAACACCAAGGCGCTCATATGGATTCATGTTATTAGAGTAAACACTAATACATTAACTACAGTTGGCTCATTTTCTTATTGTCCAACTTCAGCATTATTTTTCTTTTGTACGATGGTGTTTTATTTTAAAAAAAACTATTTAATTTGGACTTAATAGCTATCTTACTTTGTCACAAATTAGTGAAATAATAGAAAAGGGCATGCACAGTCACTTCAAATTTGGAGGACAATCTACATTGCATGTGTCAAGAAGACCTGAGTTTTCAGAGAATGGTAGGTTACTGTATTAGTCAGGTTTTGCCAGAGAAAGAAGTAGTATATAATTGTGGATGTAGATTATAAATGATATATAGATATACAGATATACACATAGGTAGGTAGATGGATAGATAGATAGATAGATAGATAGATGATAGATAGATAGATAGATATGGATAGATAATCAAATGTTAGATGATATGGAATTTATTATGAGAAATGAGCACAGGGCTATGGAGGCTAAGTCCTATTATATGCTGTTTTGCAGTTGAATCATGGAAAGAGGCTCACTTGGCTGTTCAAATCTGAAGTCGTCAGAACTAGGGTGTGGTGATATTGTGTTCCCCCAAATATTGTGCACCCTAATAAACTTATCTAGGGTCAGAGAACAGAACAGCCACTAGATAGACATAGAGGCCAGAAAATGGTGGCATACACACCTTTAATCCTAGCCTTCTGGAGGCAGAGATCCATCCGGATCTCCGTGAGTTCAAAGCCACACTGGAAACAGCCAGGCATGATGACTCACGCCTTTAATCCCAGGAAGTGATGGCAGAAAGCAGAAAGGTATATAAGGCGTGAAAACCAGAAACTGGAAGCTTTTGGCCTGGTTAAGCTTTTAGGCTTTTGAGCAGCAGTTCAGCTGAGATTCATTCTGGATGAGGACTCAGAGGCTTCCTGTCTGAGGAAACAGGACTAGCTGAAGAACTGGCAAGGTGAGATAGCTGTGGCTTGTTCTGCTTCTCTGATCTTCCAGCATTCATCCCAATAACTGGCACCAGGTTTGTTTTTATTAATAAGAACTTTTAAGATTTGTGCTACACTAAGGAGGTCAATGGCTTAATTCTTGGCTGGAGAACCCAGGAATCTTCTAACTAAGTTCCAAAATTGAAAGGCTATTTAGCCAGGAGTTCTGATATTCAAGGGTATGAGATGAAGAGCATCTCAACTTCAGGAAAGCGTGTTTGAACTCTCCCTTTCTCTGCTTTTTTATTGTCAGGACTTCCACTTACTACATGGTGCCCACTTAGTGGAAGGAAGATTTTCCTCACTCTGTCCTGGACTCACACAGCCATCTTTGACAGAAACACCCTCATGGACCTATCTAGAAATACTGTACTCACAGCTATCTGTGTGTCCCTTAATCCAAGCAAACTCACACTCAAATGAACCACTGTAGTGACACCAGTTGATTTAAAACACTATTGAATAAAATTCTGCATTACTTTAATTAACATCAAGTTCCAGTGTTGCAGAGGCAATGAGCATGAGGATGGAGATTAAGAACAGCCTGCTTGCTCTAAGAACTGTTGTAACGTAACAAGTCCTTCAGGGTGAAGTTTGAATTACATTGTGAACTTCACCTCTCCTATATGGAATGGTGGGAGTCACCATCCTTTGCTACAGTGTAAGAGGACCCAGAGCATTCGTTTGGAGTACAGTGGCATGGTCGAGCACTTGCTAATAGCTTGTGCAAGTCAATGACCTTTATTTGGCTGCTAGCATTGTAAGAGAAGGTGGGCAGGATCACACTTACATTTTCTCTAATACTTTGATGAAAACCCTTTAGGAGTACTCCCCAAATGCATATTTAGTGTTGATGGTATGTGAACAAAAATCATTGGAAATGATGAGAATGTAGCCTCTTACTCCATGAGGTACATTTTTAATGCTTTTTACTATTATGCCATTTCCTATCTCCTTACCATAAAAAATAAATAAATAAAAGGAGTAGGGGAAGCCTTGAGTGAATGTGTAAAGCATGAGTGAAGTCCTGAGTGAATATGTATATAATTAACCATGTCAAGGACCAAGACCTTGTACCTATGGGAAATTGGCAAAGAACCCCTGGTCAGGCTCAGAAAGGCCAGGTCTTCCTCTGGTCCACGTATGCATACTTACAAATGATTGACCTGTGTGTGCAACTTTCTCTTTCCTGCTTTTCTATAGATACCTCAGAAGACTGGCTAACCCACCCTCACCACCACATATATATGTACTTTGTGTTAATATATTGAAGTTCTGGGTTGGTGTGTCGTTGGAGCCACTCCATCAGAGTGTACACACCCCAGCAGACTCCAGCTTTTCTGTGCATGCATCTGTTGTTTCTTTAGTGTCACTGTCCTTTCTAAATTCTCTCACCATCCCCAGTCAGGTCAAGGCACCAAACCACATAGGTCATAGTAAACTCTCACTAGGAGAGTGTCTACACTGCAAGAAGAGGCATAAGGCATCAGGGAAAAAAAGGCTTTCCATTTACTCTCTGAGCATTCAACAATTGAGCTCATAAAATAAACTAGGGGTGAGCACATAGCAAGAGGAAAAACATAAGAATATGATATATTAAAAAAATCCAAATTTTTTAAGGTTTATTGCAAAGGCCAGAGGTAAAGGAGAAAAAAGGTAAGAGAAAATCAGTTAGAACATATGGGTCACAACCAATAAAAGTTGATCCACATTTTAAAATTCATGCTATAATCTTGACTTAAATATTTGGTGCCTTGTCAAATGCCAACACCTCTCATTTATGTTTGAACATTTGGGGTTACTCACCTCCAGCCAACACAGAGGCATCATTTAATGGTGCTTATGACTTTCTGTCCTACACTCCCAAATGCAATTATCCCATGCTCTAGAAAATTCTATACTCACTTGTATGGACAAGTGGAAGGCAATGCAGAAAATACAAAGTGGAGTGAATTATTTGGGGGAGAAGTGGGTGGGTCTTCAGTAGAATAAGCAACAGGCAACTTATGTGAAGACTGTTGAAGCATGGTTCTCAGAGTTATCTTTTGTGATAGGAATGGAATTCTTCCTGTTTCCTGAGAGTCCCTAGGAAAGATCTCAGGCCAACTCAAATCCTTTGGGAGGTACTGGTTTCAGGTGGACCAGGTAATTGAGGACAAATCCCCACCCTATATTTGTTGTTTCCTAGCAACTCTTAGTTGTAAGTGATCTTTATTTAAAATGGGTGTATTTGGGAAAGTGGTCTAATCTGAACTCCTTTAGAAGGAAGTCAAGTTGATAGGGCAGTGCCCTCTATTCCCCATTGTAGGCAGAATAAACTTGTTATGTTTTGTATCTCATTCTTCTGTGGAGGAGAACATAGAACTTCATTGGAAATATATCACTATTCAATACAGCATTTCAATGAACATGTACAATGATTATTTCACTTATCCTTGTTCAGAAGGAAAAATAACTTGTTCTGCAAAATATCCTCTACAAGACCCCCAAATCAACTCAGATTGAGACAGTTTGTCAGAACAGAATCATAAACATTCATAATGATATTTTCTTCCATGGTGCTAATGAGAAAAAAAAAAAACTATACGAATGCTCTATCTTTATTACCTCCTAGTTCACTGGAAAGCCACCAATTTTTGGAGCAGGCAACACATATTATTTTGCCACTATCTTTGCTGTAGTTTTGCTGTGGAGTGTGGGCTACTTGATTACCTTCCAGGAATCTAAAGTTTGTTTAGACTGAAAACACTGGCTCTTCACATGGATCTGCAAATATCTGTTGGGTGAGTGGGACTGACTGAATATCTTGGTGTCTGTGTCTTCATATTGTGTCTGTCCCTTTTGCTGCCATGATCTTTGGGGGGGATCCTACTTGGCTTTGTGTGTGCACATATTGAATACTGAAAGAGCAGTGTTTTCTCCTAAACTGGAATCACCATATCATAGAAAGAATGAGCAGAGGTGACACAATACATTTCCTCATATCAGCCTATCTCTCTCCTTTGCTTATTCTGGCTTCTATCTGTTTCACTTAAATCCTCCTGGGTCAGAGAGGCTGATTAGTTAGCAAATCTTCCTCTTCTCCATTTGTGACCACTAAATAGCAGAGGAAAAATTAGTAGAATCATTGCATCTAAGGTAGACTTCAGAAGTTTATCTTATATACAATGATTCTACTAATTAAATAAAGCATTTCTTTATTTTCTTTTTCTCAAACACTGTTCCTTTTAGATGAATTGCAACACCTGGGTCCAGAAATATATTGTTATTTGTTTCATGTAATAAATTATGGCATAACATATATCATTTTATTATTTCAAGTCACACACATTTTTCTTTGTACATATATCCTCATACATCTGTTCAACATGTTTCCTTGAAAGAAGAAATATTGTCAGTACTGAACATTTGTATATTTCTTTTTCTTGACATGACTCCCTGGCAATACAGAAAAACAAGACTAATACAGAAATTACATGGTATTCCTGTTATAAGTAGTCCAGAAATGAATTCAGATATATAGGAGGATGTGTGCTGGTTTCATGCATGTACTCACCATCTTACATAGGGGAATTGGCCACCAAGTGTTTGGTATCAGTGTATGTGTGGGGGTCCTGGATGCAAAGTCTCATTGAATGACAGCAAATATAACTTTCATTTCCTGATTATTTTGCAATACATGGTTAGCTGAATCCACTGATATGTAACTTATGGAGACAGGGAGCCATATGCTTAAATACATTCATATGTAAAATAATTAAGTGACTATTCATTAAAGTGGAGGTATAGTTAGAATATCTGACTTCATTTCCTCAAACGAAGTCATTTAAAATACTATAAAATATTTTTAAAGTGATTCAGACTAGCATAGTGAATGGAGGGAGTCAGCATGCCAACAGTAAAGCAGAAACCATAAACAATACTTATAAAACAGGATAAACTGATAGGTTTATCATACCAGAAATGACTTGAAATTTTGCAAGTCTAATGTATTGTTTTCCCTTTTACTCTTTTAGTCCAACTAATAGAAAACAATGTAGTGTGTCACTTTGTTTAATTTTGTGTGCTTTATTGAGTAGTAGCTAATGTCAAGACTTTGTTTCTAATGGCTATTCTTTTGTATTTCATTGAGTTGCCTATTGATTCCTCTTCCCGTTTTTGTGGAAATCATAAAGCGAAACAATTTTATTGTTCATTTCCATGTATTGTTATTCTTCATACCACTAAAAACATGCTTTGTGATTTTTATTGATATATTAATTGTGTATAATATATGTCAGAATATTTGTTTTCTCTGATTATTGTATCATAAAATTGTATAAATTATTTGTTCACAAATGGTAGACAATTATATATATATATATATATATATATATATATATATATGTAGCTATTTTTCAGTTTTCTATTTGCTTTTAAATTTCATTTAAGGGATACATGCTGTGGGATGTCCTGTAGGTTGTGAATAAATAAAATACTGATTGGCTAGTAGCCAGGCAGGAAGTATGAGATAGGCGGGACAAACAGAGAGGAGAAGCTGGGAGGTGGAAGTGTGGAAGAGATACCAGCCTGCCTTCCAGGGAGCATCATGTGAAGGCAACAGGCAAAGCCACGGAACACATGGCGACATATAGATTAACAGAAATGGGTTAATTTAAGATAGAAAAACTAGATAACAAGCCTGCCACGGCCATACAGTTTGTAAGCAATATAAGTCTCTGTGTTTACTTGATTGGGTCTGAGCGGCTGTGGGACTGGCAGGTGAGAGAGATTTGTCCTGACCATGGCCAGGCAGGACTGGAGAAAACTTCAGCTACAGATACATATTTTTAATGTGTATAGGTGAGAAAATCCTTGGACAGTTACTGAATCCACATCTGTGCTGTTATAAAGACTTGAAAAGACAAGTAGTGAAAATCCTTCACAAGTGCATGACGGGAAGGTGCATTCTTACTTCACCATGTGCATCACTGTTATATTAATAACCAGTGATATCTAATAATGGTGATTATTATCTTTGATTTCTAAGCTGTACAGAAAGTTTGAATTGACCATTCTCTTTTAAACATTTTTAATTGTATGCTACCCTTGAGACTTTGAATATCTCGTACATCATAAGGGAATACATTTAAAATGTTAGATTTTTTTGGACCTTTAATTTGACAGTATCTCTCATTTCTTAAATGAATGCAATTATCTTTGGTTATGAAGTGTGATAATTCACTCAAAATGCAGTTTGAAATTAAAGGCATTTCAAAATCGTGTGGGCAGCTCACTGGATATAAGTAGGTTGTTGATATGAAGAGTAACTTAATTTAATCATTATTGTTTGAATTATTGCACATAGGCTTATTATTCTTCCGTAGAAAGCTATAAATGCTTTTAGTGTTTAAATGACATTTGAAAGATATATGAAAGGCACATTTTCATGTAGAGAAAAATTTTACTTGTTTAAGAATAGTGCATCATCCTTTTGAGTGCTGCAAGTACAGCTAAGACAAATGGTCATCACCTTGGGTGGCATACATGCTGAAATCCACATCCCCAATATCCTATCCAAACTATGAGACTCTACCTGTCAAAAAGATTACTTGTATTCCTGGCCATGATATTTATTATTATAAAAATTCGAGTGAATCAATTAAGCAAATATCATGTGTCTTCAGGTTTTAGTGATATAATAAAAATGTCACATCAAATTTCTTTTTGTAAGACTCCAACCATTTGAAAAATAACTTTCCTGGGTTTGTCTATCTTAACATGTCCAATAATTGAATTAGTTTTCTGCTATCTTGGCAGATAAATAAGTAATCTAAAATCATTTAGCCTTCTTAAACTATCAGCAGAGTTGATTGCAGCATGGGTTCATTCTGACTTTCAATGTCATCATGAGTTGGTCTTTTTCTATCTCTTCGCTGTCTTTTCTATGTGCTGACGCTTTATCAAAAAGGAACATGGTCAAATCACTCCATGCCTGCATGTCACCTGCTTGGCAATGTTGAAGAAGCAGAACACTGTACCTCAGAGCTTCAGGGAAAACATTGCAGGAGTTATTTGAATCACATGCCTGTTTATGGATAAATCATCAGAGGAAAGCAAGGGGATAAGGAACTGTGATTGTTCAAACTGAGACCATCATCCATTTCTGAAGTCCAAGAATGATGTCATGTGAAAGGAGAATGGGTTCTCCTGAAAAACAATTTAGATTCTGTTTAGATTCTGACATTAGAGGGAGAAATTTACTGTGTGCCAGTGGTTGTGTTTGCTTGTTTGTTTGTTTATTTGTTGGGACAGGGTTTCTTTGTGTAGTTTTGGTGCCTTTCCTGGAACTCACTCTGTAGACCAGACTGGCCTTGAACTCACAGAGATCCACCTGCCTCTGCCTCCCGAGTGCTGGGATTAAAGGTGTGTGCCACTACTGCCAACCTAGTCAGTGTTCTTGGTAAGTACCAGACACCATGTGCTTGCTCTCCTAGGAGCAGATCAGGAATTCCATTAAATTTGCCATCTGGAATTAAGTTATACATATGTCTGGGTGAGGGGAATATGTAGTTTGTCTTTTCTAAAAGTCAAGCTAACCTTTAGAACATATCAACAGTAATAGGGCTAAGGAGCTGAGTCATGAAAGATCTTCCAAGATCTCCATAGTTCCAGGTGTGCAAGGGATTATCACAAATACAAAGCATGAGTTAAAAATTTAATCCCAGAGCACCTGTGTTCTATTTAAGGAGGGGGAAGATTGGCCAATGGATATTGCCTAGACTCATCACTGGGATTGACTTACAGTTTTTGGAAAACATTATTTAACCTATAAATAGTTATTTGGGGCTATGGAGGTGGTTACGTTTGCAAAGTGTTTGTCATGCAAACACAAGGACCTGAGATCAATCCTCAGCACTCATGAACAAAGCTGGGTGGATCCATTTAAGCCTAAAGTCCAAGCACTGGAGAGGCAGAAATGCGGGGTCCTTAACACCTGCTAGCCAGCCAATCCAGGCTAATCAGTGTGCTCCAGGTTCAGTGACAAGGTGAGAAGCAGTTGAGGAACACACCTGAATTTGACCTCTGGCCTCCACATCCACATGCATGTACACACTTGCATAGATACCAGCAGGTAGATATGCACATATAAAAATGTAAATGCACTAAATAAGACATTTGTACTCTCCTCCAAGTTTCTGGAACTAGAGTTTCAATCATGATGGACTTTGAGAATTTAAAATTCTAAATGACTTGTGTCATCAAGCTTTTTTTTTCCTCCTGAGTCAGCCAGCCTGACCCCTCCAAAATTATCCACTTTGAGAACAAATCCAAGAGCAAGTTGCCTGCAAATTGCTGATTCCCAGTCACATTTTTCTTTTCTTCTAATTATGGCAATTGTAATTCATTAGCATTCTCTGTGTCATATATCACACAGCCCTGATAATGACTGAATTTGGTGAGTGAAGAACCTGCCCATTCTTACCTACCACTGCCTCATATAAACTCTCTCCACCAGGCAGGAAGGTGTACTTAGTGACCCACTAAGAACCTATTACTTCTCAGAGTAGAGCTTCTGGTGGTGGACAGGAACCCACTAAACTTTTTAAAGGACTGTTGTATAGGTCATAACAGACCCCTGAGTTTACCAGCATCTGAGCTTTTATTTTGACAATGAAATCTTTTCTCAGAGCAGCCAGAGCACATTAACCCTTCTTTATGGACCACATTATTACTTTAAATTACCACATAAAGACTTGGTTCCTCAGTGATGCTTTATTTTATGTTTTATTTTTTTCCTCATGTAGTAAAACTTTAAATGAAGGGTAAATATTTCTTTTTACATAATGATTTTTGGAATCTAAGTGATCCAGAGGAAATCAATCACACCAATTTAGGCTTAACAAAAACCACCTTTATTGTCTATAGACTTTCATCTCTCCAATCAACTGAACATAGAGAATGATTGGACTCCAACATGGGTTGTTCTATAATCTGCTGCCTTCATGGGGCTCTGGAAAATTTCAATAGAATCTATGTTCTATCTGTACCTTCCTCATTACTAGACAGCTAACAGGACACACTAACTATTAACAATAGCTGCAATTAAGGTTTTTAAGTGGAAAAATTCATTACAAATCATGCCTGTATACCAGTAGTAATAGGTTAATGGTTTCTGTGAGAGGTGGTTTTGTAATATATCAAGTTGTTTAGAGTGAGCTATGTTTCCAGGCTCCTTTTGTACATTTCTTGTTTGAGTGGCCAACATGAGTGTTTCTGTGGGAAATACTTTCTTATTCTCATTGCTTCTGCCTTGTCATGAAGTAGGTTTTGAGATCACAACCGTTCACATTTTCCTGGATCCATATTTAGCTTACTAGATTCCTGAGTTAGGGCTGTGTGTGTGTGTGTGTGTGTGTGTGTGTGTGTGTGTGTGTGTGTTTATCTCTAGGATAAAGGGTTCTAATGAATATCAATATCACCAAGGCAACAGTCAGTAAGAACTGACAAAAGCTTTGGTTTCTCATACAGATTTCCAGCTTTTGCTGGGGCTTCTAACTTCTCCTTGTCTTTCCCTTCTTTATATTTGACCATTATATCATCTATCTATCTATCTATCTATCTATCTATCTATCTATCTATCTACCTATCTATCTATCTATCTATCATCTATCTATCTATCTACCTATCTATCTATCTATCATCTATCTATCTATCTATCTATCTATCTATCTATCTATCTATCTATCTACCTACCTACCTACCTATCATCTATCTATCTGCCTTCCTAATGCTTCTATTGAAGTTGTGACTAATACAGTTACTATGTGCCAGGGACTGGAGATGATTCAAAGTCACATCTGCTTAATTCTCAAATCTGTTATCTGTTTCTACTCCATATTGTCTCCTGAACTGCATACTCTTTCCTCAAAATATTTATAAAATACAACATTTCTAAATCTAAATTATACTACCATGATTCTACTAGCTCCTGCCAAAGCATTTTACATGTTGAAGCACACAGAAAAAGCTGATGGAAAACAAAACACAAACAGCAGAGTGTTTCTCCTCCCTGAGGTCCATCTAGGAACTTTTCCAACATGAGCTTTAAGAGCTTGGAGGAATTTTGATTTAAGCACCAATTTTAACACCCACTTGGGCTCTTACTTAGAATTGGAAGTCTGTTCTTCAAGATCTCCCTTCATAAAACCAAATATCTGTGAGGCCTGCACTCCATTTGAGAGTTTGAAGTAAGAGAATCAGAAATCTAAGATCATTTTCAGATACATACTGAGTTCTAGGCCAGCCTCAGATATATGTCTTATATAACAAAACAAAACAAGGTCTTCATGCCTGTATAAAATACTGGCCTCAATTAGATAACCTCATTATTTATACTACACTATGGCTTTTGACCCAAGGTGATTCTACTTGATTTCTAAGATGTATTTGTTTCTGAATCTTCAGTTTAAAATTGAAATTAACTTTTTTTAAGTGACAAACTAAAATTTCCATCTAATGAGACATACTAATTATTTTTGTTACATGGCTGGATGATGACTCCTTCCTCTTCCTTATTTCCACTCAACTCCATATTATCGTGTTCCCTCTGCCAGCCATAGGAAAAATTGCTCAGCAGGAAATGCACGCAAAGAACTTAGAGACTTACTTGGAATATGGTTCCTAACACATATTTGCCATTATCTTCATTTTTATTATAGTTATTATTATCATTGGATATTGCTTTGTTCCAATAATAAGAAATGTGTCACTTGATCTCAACCAAATATATTTTGAATCCCAAATGTCCTTCATGAGTTGTTTTCATTCCATTGAGAATGGTGACCTCCTTTATGTATGCTATCCTCCAATTGGCCAGCAGAGGGAGGAAGGAGTTCTTCCTTTCTGCAAGGACAGGTCAGCTTCTTCAGATGCTTCACAGATGAGCGTCATCTAGGATCAATGGTTTTCATCCCAACTGTGTGATGGAGAAAGCATGGCATCTCCTCTTTCTTCCAATTTTATGGACCCATGTCTCCTCTATACAGAACCTATTGGAAAATGCAATTCATTTTCCAATAGGTTCTGTATAGAGGAACTGCTCACTGCTCTCGAAGCAAATTCATCAGTTCACAGTTTATCAATAATTTATTCAGAAGTTCACACATTCCTTCCTTGTTCTCACAGATGGACATTTAGCAAAGGCTTACAAGACTGTAACTGTGCAATGAGTCACGTTTGCAGGAGTGCAAAGGAAGATTAAGAAAAATAACACAGACTATAGAAATTCAAAGAGGTTTGATGTATGTGCTAGATGCCAGTTTGAAGTCAGCCCCAGAATGATGCTAACAAGCCATTTAATTATCTGACTTCTCATTAGTGGTAATTCATTAACAAGCCAATATCGTGCATGTCTGTTAATCACCTCCTGGATATGGCTCCCTCTGGAGGACCACAAAATGAGAGTTCTAATCTTTCAGGACAGCTTTCAATGCTTTCTCTTGCATTAGCTAAACAGCTTATGCTTCTCAAAGCAGGTTGACACAGTCACATTTGAAACTTGCAGTAGTCCTGTGTGGCCATTTTACTTATGTGAGCCTTTCACTAAGTACAAAATAGGGAAGTTCAGGTGCATGTGGCCACTGAGTAAACTGAAACCAGAATATATGATACTGATTTCTAATACAAATTTTCAAATACATCCCCCCAAATTCATGCACTAGAAACTTTTTCCTAAAAGTCATATTGACAGCACTTTGGAGATGGGGCCTCTGGGAAGTACTTAGGATTAAATGGGGTATGGAGCCTCTATGATAGGATTAGTGTCCTTATAAGAAAAAGAGAGATTAGAGCAAGATGATCTCACTAGTCATCACTACTGATGCCCTTTGCCACATAGGACATCTGATAATGGTCTGGAGTCTGGCAATTTAACATTGGACTTCGTAGCCTTCAGAACTGCAGGAAACAGGTTAATTTTCTTTATAAATAAGCCGGTCTGTGTTATTTTGTCATAGTAGCAGAATGTGGATGGAGACACCCTGCCATTCTCTATTAAGAGGGCTGCCCAAGCAGGGTGGCGGTGGCGCACACCTTTAATCCCACCACTCAGGAGGCAGAGCCAGGCGGATCTCTGTGAGTTCGAGGCCAACCTGGTTTACAGCGTGAGACTCAGGACACCAAAAACTACACAGAGAAACCCTGTCTTGAAAAAGAAAAAAAAAAAAAAAAAAGAGGACTGCCCAGCACTTAAAACCTTTTTCTCTACAGACTGCAAGAGCAAGAGAGAACAATGTCCCTTTCTCATTTAGTGTAGTTACAAACTTACTTTGCTTTCACTTAATTAATGCAGGCATTCTAGCATTCTGCCTGAAAATCAACTCTGTTTAAAATGAGATATAAAAAGGGTATTCATTCCATACCTCGAGGAATTAAACATATTCTGTTATATCTGGTTTTGCCTTATCAGTGACATGTCTCACTGTAACATGCAGACTTGACATTTTTTGCTGTCCTGTGGTTGACTTTCAAGTATGTAGCCATGTCTGCACTGCCCCTGTGAGGAGGCTTATTCAAAGACACAGAAAGACTTACTTCAGCTCATCTTCAAGTGGGAGCAGGAAAATGGTTTCTGTTCCTTGTCCTCACCTCTGAAGACTCTGTAAGGAGTGAAGCAGAATGGATTAGGCAGAGCTGATTGATTTGATTTGATTGCTTTTATAACCTGCTTAATTTGCCTTGCTCTAATCATGTCGCATGTAAACTTATTGTTACATTGTTTATTTCATGTTTCAAGAACAAAATTAGTTTGGTGCCATATAACATTAAAAATAAGAGTGGTCCAAGATGAAGGCAGCTGCTCATTTGTCTGCTAGAAAAGGCTGAATTAAGTACTTAGAAGGGAAGATACTCCAATGGACCCTTTGTGTTTTAATATTTTATATCATGAGTTTTCATTTCTTTAGCTATACAGGAATTGAGGAATTCAGCAACAGAGTGCTAATGGATATTGGACAGTTGGATGCTTGCTTGGTTTTCAGGAAACCTGCCATTAGCTTGGAGAAAGGTAAACTTCATCTCAGTCTGGCTGTTGGTCTCTGGAGATTTGACTCTGGGCCAAGCACTTCATTAGCCACATGAAATTGCTTTTCTTCTTCCCCTGCATGTACTGAGGAGCTTTATTGTTGACACATGCAGGAATGGGAGAGGAATGAGAGGGAAATAGTGCATCCTGGATAACAAAGGAAGAACTACTAAACCAAACCAGAAGAGAGTGGGAGGATATGATGTGAAAAGATGGCAGATACACATTGTATAATGTGAGGTTGGTTTATGTCCCCAAACAGTATCACAATGCCCTGTACTGTTGATTGACTGGTGGAATTGCCATACTGTTGGTTACATGTTTTGAATGTCATCTCAGCTTTAGAGGATTTTTGTTGAAATGTCCCCTAGCATTTCACCATCTTCAGTAGCTACAGGAAGAGGTTTCTGAAGAATATTGAAGAAATGAGTCAGATCTTCAGACTCTCTCTGTCTTTTAGCTTCCTAACCTAAATATAAAGGATAGCATTTGATATCTCCTAAAATTTAGTCTATGTTCAAAGTAGAATTTCTCTGACATGTGTTTACCTAATGTAAGTACACAACTGAGGATGACCTTAGTGTATCCTTTACAATGGAATATCACTGTGCCCTCCCCTCATATGTTCATATTTAGGCATTTACTACTTGAGTACAACCTCCCCCTGCCCCCTGTATCAGGTGCTGAGTGCTGTGGGATATCCTTCTGCACTATGAATGTGTGCTGCTCTCATTGTTAATAATAAAGCTGATTGGCTGGTAGCCAGGCAGGAAGTATGGGTGGGACAACCAAACTAATAAAGAGAAGAGAGCAGCGGAGTTGGGAAATGCCATCTAGCCCCCCAAGGAACAAGATATCAGAGAACCAGTAAGTCATGGGCCACAAGGCAATGCATAGATTAATAGAAATGGGTTAATTCAAATGTAAGAGCCAGTTAGTAGTAACCCTGTGCTACTGGCCAAATATTTACAATTAATATAAGCCTTTGAGTGGTTATTCACAAACTGGTGGGTGGGAGAGAACTGTCCATTTACAGCTGAGTTAGGTGTTGGGGTGTAACAGTGAGAAAAGACATCTGTAGGCCCTGCTTTAGGTGACTTTAGAAGCTAATGAGAATAGTGGGAGAGACATCATGGACTCTGAGCCCAAACAAATTCAACATGGAGTTGTGGGTCTATCCTTTCTTGTTTGTTACTTATGTAACCTTCCTGATGCCAAGGTTACATGGAGATTATTCTGAGTAGTTTTGGGAATAAGGCTCTGTATGTGTGGTTGTGATGAGATACTTGCTCATTTACATCTGGCAGAGAAGCTGATTGAGCTAAAAATTTTCATTACAAGCCTTCCTCACAGGAAGAATCATCCATTAACTCTAGTAAGTTGTAATTGGTGTAAGCTGAAGGGATTCCTGATGTATAGGATTATTAATACTTGATCTCTAGTTAATTTGAGGAACTTTTAAGAGTAACATTTAGAGCAACCAAAAACAAGGGGGAAGGGGATAAAAGGAAACTTTCTATTGTGAATCAATGATAGAAGAAGAGGGAAGACGTGATTGTAGCTGTCAGGCAATCTTCTTAAATCCTGCTCTTAAATACATACTAACCAGAATCCTTTATTTGGTGAAATAGCTTGTCAATTTTCACCCTTCTTTCTTGCATTTAATAACTGAATATTCATTTCTTCAATGTTAAACTTTGTCAGCAATCTCTGGATTTGGAGGACTTATAATTGAACCTTAACTAGAAATGTTTATTTTCATATAGTTTGGTGCAAATACAGGGAATTACCTGCTCCTTTAAGAAGGTGTTGACCTGAGCTTTTTAAATTGTAGGGCATGGTTAAGGCAAGTGGAAATAGCCAGGCAGTGTTGGTGCACGGCTTTAATCCCAACACCTGGGAGGCAGAGCCAGGCAGATAACTGTGAGTTCAAGGCCAGCCTGGTCTACAGAAAGAGATCCAGGACAGGCACCAAAACTACACAGAGAAACCCTGTCTTAGAAAAAAAAAAGGCAGGTGGAAATGATCTGAAAACCTAGGCAATGTTCTATAGACTGTCACTGTATGAGAGATGAAAGGGAGACTCAAGAGCTGAAGAAAGCTACTTTTCATTATAAATCTTCATTAGAGCTACCACTAATATCCACACAACAGTTTATACTAGGCTGTTTTGAGATTTTTTCTGCCAATTAAATTAATCTAAAATTCTTCACTTTAGCCTTAGACAGATAAGGGCAAAGGCAGCTACTTTCTTCACCAAAATATCACAAGAATGATCTCTAGGCAATGTACCAAAACTCTCTGGAACATTTTGAGAGAGCCCTTGACAGTTCAAATAATTCTTAGCACCTCTGTCTTCCATGCTCCTACTAGTATGGCCTATTAAGCAGTGCTTAAAGCATCCATTGCTTTCATAACCCAAAGTACCAAAGTCCAAATTCCTTCAAACAAACACATGGTCTAGCCTATCATAGCAATACCCAAGTTCATGGTAGCAACTTCTGTGAGGAGACACCATGACCATGGCAATGTATAAATAAGATAAAAGAAATAAAAACCTTTAATTGAGGTAGATCACTTACAGTTTCATAGGTTCAGTCCATTATCATCAGGATGGGGAGCATGGTAGCATATAGACAGATGTGGTACTAGAGCTGAGAGCCCTACATCTGACTCAGAGACAACAGGAAGTTGACTGACTGTCACACTGAGTGAAGCTTGAGAAGAGACCACAAAGCCCACCCCCACAGTGACACACTCCTCCAACAAGGCCACACCTCCTAATAGTGACACTCCCTTTGGAGGCCATTTTCTTTCAAACCACCACAAGTCCCAAGTGGATGGGGGAGTGTTGTATATACAACATCCTATATGGTCCACCAGGTATGCAAGCAAAATTCAGTTTTATTGAATAGGTTTTGGGGATAACACTTTAGGATTCTAGTGTAAGCATTTACTAGATCAACTGGAAGTAGAAAACAGTGGTATAAACTGTAGCTAGAGTTTTCCTGCCTAGCCCACAGTCAGGACAAATCTCTCTCACCTGCCAGTCTCACAGCTGCTCAGACCCAACCAAGTAAACACACAGAGACTTATATTATTTATAAACTGTATGGCCATGGCAGGCTTCTTGCTAACTGTTCTTATATCTTAAATTAACCCATTTCTATTAATCTATAAGTTGCCTCTTGGCTTACCCGTATCTTAACATCCTCTCATGGTAGTGGCTGACAGCGACTCTCTCTCTCTCTCTCTCTCTCTCTCTCTCTCTCTCTCTCTCTCTCATTCTCTTCCTCAGCCTTCCACTTCCCAGAATTCTCCTCTATCCTTGTCCTGCCTATACTTCCTGCCTGGCTACTGGGGAATCAGCATTTTATTTATACAGAGTAATATCCACAGCAATAAACTATAGCCCATAATGCTTCATCCAAACTTGAAACTACAAAACAAAAAACTTATTGCATCTGTCTCCTATCCCTCTCAATTCTCAACACTCTCAGCTAGTACTTCAGTTGGTATCAGAAACTATCTTGTTGAGTGACTCATCATCAGAATCATTGACATAAGAGCTGTGTGATCACTATGAGTTCCTGAGGCTATTCCCAGTGACTGTACACATTTACTCTCTGTTTTATACAATCTGAATGCTGTGCATGACAGCTACATCACTTCAGGCAAATGATCAGAATCATGTACACTTTGCATTGCAAGTACTTTCTTGGAACAAGAAGACAAAAGAGAACTGGTATCTCCCATGACATAACTTATTCGAACACTATTTTCTGTCTCCAGTGGGTTCATTTCCTTCTGAAGCCTGGGTGCTCTAAATGTGAAAAGCCAGAGTTGTATGTTTAGAAAGCATACACTCTCCAAAATGTCACCCAGAATGTGGGTAATCAGCACTATTGCAATTACATCTTGTGATTCCAAGGAAAGCACTATAGATTAGGGATTCAGTACTATCTTCTGATGATGAGCATTAAGACATGACATTAACAGTAGCCAAGTAAGCCTTGATGAGTGAAAGGCATTCTGTTGGACACAAATGCAGACTTCATTCTTACAACAATGTGTAACATGAATTTCTAAAGGTCTTTTAATTAAAAATCCAGAGACAAATTCTGGTGTAAATGCTGAAAGATCAGAGAAATAAAGGAACAAGCCATCTCTTTCCTCTAGGATTCCTCAGGCAAAAAGTCTTTAGCTGAAAAAACCTCTAGCTGAAAGGGATGCTTCTGCAAAAAGACTTTAGTTCCTGTCTCCTCATGCTTTATATATCTTTCTCTGCCAAGCCATCACTTCCTGGGAATAAAGGCATGTATGCTTCCCCATACTGGCAAAAAGGTGTGTGCCACCATTGCCTGGCTCTGTTTTCTCTTCTAGACTGAGTCAATCTCATGTAGTCCAGGGTGGCTTTGAACTCACAGAGATCCAGGCGGATCTCTGTCTCCTGAGTGCTAGAATTTAAGCTGTGTGCCACCACTGCCTGGCCTCTATGTTTAATCTAGTGGCTTGTTCTGTTCTCTGATATTCAGGCAAATTTTATTATGGTAAGCAATATATCATCACATTTCCCCTTTTTTGTCTAAAATAATAAAAGAAGGTTATAACGAATATAAGAAACACTATATACAAAAAGTATAATAAATATAAACAATATATACAGTTAAGAATTACATTAACAATGTCCAGTTCATAAACATTTGACAAATTCAGAGGAAATACTCCATTATCTACCCTATTTTGGTGAGTCCAAAATGTTGCACCTAATTCACTTTCTATCCTAAATTGCATTACCAACTGAATACTAACTTTCGATATCTTTCAGACTTATACACTTTACACCTCTTTAGTGAGTTTCTTTTCTGAACTTGTTAACAAGGAAAACTGTACTATCTTGTCTTCAACTTTCTAAGAGACCCAAGAAGGAAATAATATTACCTAAGTAAGCAGGTAGTACAAGCAAGTGACTTCCAAAAAATGTGAGAAATGACAGAAACAGCTGGCTGCCTGGACAGTCACCCAAGTTTGTAGCTGAACTTTTTTTGTGCCCCGCCTGGTCCACAGCTGTTCAGACCCAAGTAAACACACAGAGGCTTATATTAATTAACACTGCTCAGCCATTAGTTCAGGCTCACTACTGACGAGCTCTTACACTTGGACTCAGACCATTTCTTTTATTCTATATGTTGCCAAGTGTTCTGTGGCTTTACCTGTGTGCCATTACATGCTGCTCCCTGGATGGCAGGCTGGTGTCCTCTCACTCAGCCTTCCTTTCCCAGAATTCTCTCTGCTTATCCCACCTATACCTGCATGGCTACTGGCCAATCAGCATTTTATTTGTCAACCAATCAGAGCAACACATATTCACAGCATACAGAACATCCCACAGCATAAGTTTCCTCTGCAATGTTGGGGCATCCATCTTCAGTCTACAGGCCTAGCATGTCTGACAGACTTATCTGTGAAGCAGGGTTTTCTGAAGGGCTATCCTACTTTGTCTTGGCAGTGTTCAGCAGTTGTTCCTTTTGTGTCCTGCTTGTCCATTTGGACAGCATACTGTCAGCAGTGGAGACAAGGGCACTTTCGTGCCCAGTGGCTAACTTGCCCCAAAGAAAGTAAACTCCATTAAGAGTTTCTTTGAAGCCCATCATCATCTCTGAAGTAGATTGGTGCTACCAGAAGACATGTCTCATAGTCACAAAAAAATGTTATGTTATTAAAACATCTTAAGCCGGGTGGTGGTGGCTCACGCCTTTAATCCCAGCAGTTGGGAGGCAGAGGCAGGCGGATCTCTGTGAGTTTGAGGTCAGCCTGGTCTCCAAAGCGAGTTCCAGGAAAGGCGCAAAGCTACACAGAGAAACCCTGTCTCGAAAAACCAAAAAAAAAAAAAAACCCAAAAAACATCTTAAATGCCATATTCTGTAGATCTCTGAAGTGTTTGAAAATAACCTGTCTATCTAACATGTGTTTGTTTGACCTTGAAAACATGCCTAAACCGACAAGTTCCACTGTAATAGGTGACTAACTATTGACTTGCTTTTCTTTATATCCTAAGTAGTTGGTAATAAATTTTCAGGACTAGAAAATTGCATTATATTGTTAAATGAGTTGTATAGTTACAGCAAGTTCTAACAAAATTAACTAAACTTTGTATCAATATACAAAATTTGTATAGAATTTACAAAAATCCAATCCAATGTAAAAGATTTAAAACTAGTAGTTTCTTTTTTTTCTTTTTCTTTTATAATTTAATTTAATTTTACATATCAGCCACGGATTCCCTTGTTCTCCCCCCCCCCCCCCCACCCCCTACCTCCCCCCCCCCACCCCCCCCCCCCCCCCCCCCCCGCGCCCCCCCCCCCCCCCCCTTGAGTTCAACCTGGTAGATTCAGTCCAGGCAGGTCCAGTCCCCTCCTCCCAGGCTGAGTCAAGTGTCCTTGTATAAGTCCCAGGTTCCAAACAGCCAGCTCTTGCACTGAGGATAGGACCCAGTCCCACTGCCTGGATGCCTCCTAAACAGATCAAGCTAATCAACTGTCTCACTTATCCAGAGGGCCTGATCCAGTTGGGGGCTCCTCAGCTATTGGTTCATAGTTCATGTGTTTCCATTCCTTTGGCTATTTGTCCCTGTGCTTTTTCCAACCTTGGTCTCAACAATTCTCACTCATACAAACCCTCCTCTTTCTCACCAATTGGACTCCTGGAGCTCCACCTGGGGCCTGGCCATGTATCTCTGCATCTGGTTCCCTCAGTCATTGGATGGGGTTTCTAACAAGACAGTTAGGGGGTTTGGCCATCCTATCACCAGTGTAGGTCATTTTGGGCTTTCTCTCAACCATTGACAGTAGTCTATTGTGGAGGTATCTTTGTGGATTTCTGGGGACCTCTCTAGCACTTTGCTTCTTCCTATTCCCATGGGGTCTTCATTTACCATGGTCTCTTATTCCTTGTTCTCCCCCTCTGTTCTTGATCCAGCTGGTATCTCCCGCTCCCCTAAGCTTTCTTTCCCTCGACCCTTGCCCTTCATTACCCCCACTCACGTCCATGTTTTTCATGTAGATCTTATCCATTTCTCTGTCATTGGGCGATCCCTGTGTCTTTCTTGGGGTCCTGTTTTCTAGGTAGCCTCCCTGGAGTTGTGAGTAGCAGTCTAGTCATCCTTTGTTTTACATCTAGTATCCACCTATGAGTGAGTACATACCATGTTTGTCTTTCTGAGTCTGGGTTACCTCACTCAGGAGGATTTTTTCTACATCCATCCATTTGCCTGCAAACCTCATGATGTCATTGTTTTTCTCTACTGAGTAGTATTCCATTGTGTATATGTACCACATTTTATTTATCCATTCTTCAGTTGAAGGGCATCTAGGTTGTTTCCAGGTTCTGGCTATTACAAACAATGCTGATATGAACATAGCTGAGCAAGTACCCTTGTGGTATGATTGAGCATTCCTTGGGTATATGCCCAAGAGTGGTATAGCTGGATCTTGGGGGAGATTGATTCCCAATTTTCTAAGAAAGCGCCATATTGATTTCCAAAGTGGTTGTACAAGCTTGCATTCCCACCAGCAGTGGAGGAGAGTTCCCCTAGCTCCACATCCTCTCCAGCATAAGGTGTCTTCAGTGTTTTTGATCTTAGCCATTCTGACAGGTGTAAGGTGGTATCTCAGAGTTGTTTTGATTTGCATTTTCCTGATGATTAGGGATGTTGAGCAATTCCTTAAATGTCTTTCAGCCATTTGAGTTTCCTCTGTTGAGAATTCTCTGTTTAGTTCTATAGCCATTTCTTGATTGGACTGTTGGGCATTTTGATGTCTAATTTCTTGAGTTCTTTATATATTCTGGATATCAGTTCTCTGTCAGATGTGGGGTTGGTGAAGACCTTTTCCCCTTCTGTAGGATGTTGCTTTGCCTTGTTGACTGTATCCTTTGCTCTACAAAAGCTTCTCAGTTTCAAGAGGTCCCAT